>JANHFJ010002019.1:149695-160299 GCA_032468195.1 Cerberus rynchops
AGTCTGTTATTGTTTTTAGGCCTTGCCATAGGCTTCTGGAGTCACTGTTGAAGCTGTGATTCCAGTTTCTTTCCATATCGCTGCTTGGCCTCTTTCACCACTTTCCTCACTTTATATTAAACATTAACTTCAATGATTAGAGAAAATAAAGCAGCATGTAACATGTAAACTTAGTTGGCTTTAAAAGCATTTCAGTTAAACAGTATCTGACTGTTAAAAATCTATATAAATTATATTTAGTTGCCAAAGCTTAAATAGAAATGGTAAGCGGAGTGCAATTATTAACAAGGAAGAAAACGAATGCCAAACAATGTTGATAGGCAGAAATAAAAGAGTTTCATGCAATGGTTTCTCTTTCCAATCAAAATGATCACTCAGCAGAGCTTCAGAGGGGAGAACTCTTTCATTCTGCCTATGCTTTAATTTCTCCAAATCTTCTTCAGACAATAGGGAATCCTAATGAGCAACATTGCAGAAGGCAAGGGGGGTGGGGGCAGGATGCATACAAAAGAAGAAATGCAAATAAAATGCCATTCACTTTAATTCATAAAGAACATTTGCTGGATCAAAGAGGCTTTTATGGACAATCTGTTTAACCTAATATACTCTGAACCATTCCTCTTCCACGTTTTTACAGGGATCTCTTCCAAAAGTCTATACTACATTACCTGTAATGTGTTATTCTTAGGAAGAAAACTGTACCACACAAGCCTTCCAAAACTTCTTTGCCAATAGAATGAAGAATTATAGTAGCTTTAGGTGGAATTTTCTGTCAAACCTACATAGAGCTGCCGTTCTGACTCAAAACAGACTTAAGTAAGAGAAGAATCATACTTCACATTCCTTTTTTTCCATTTCCACCCTGGTGTTTGAAATACGTATTTAAATTTGGTCTAGTGTGATCTAGTGGTTAAGGTGCTGGCTTAGAAACCAAGAGACTGTGAGCCAAAAATGCTTTCAAAAGTTTAGTTGCCTTTGGGACAACCCTGACCTGGATAGCTGAAAATCTCCATAGACAAGAGATTGTGTGTTCTAATCCTGCCTTCCCAGGAAAGACAGCTGGGTGACCTTGAGCTATTTTTTTCTCTCAGACCAACCCTCTTCACAACATTGTTGTTGTATGGAAAACAAGAGAAGAAACCTTTTCACCACCTTGTGTTATTTATAAAAATAATCAAGGCAGGCTATAAAATAAAGCAAGCAAACAAACAAACAATATAAAATCATTACTTACCTACTATCTGTCCTCTAACTGTATCATTGTCACTTGGCCCAAGTTTGCACAGATCTAATCTCTGATCTATAAAAAAGAAACCAAGGAGGCGCGTCTTATTTCTATGTATAATGATCATGTAAGGTCATTTCTGTGGCAAAATACATCTTGCTGAATTAAACATTTCTAGAATTTCAAAAGAAGATGAAGATCATACTGGTCTTCACCTTCCCCAAAGCCACTTTGATCTAGCGGTTATAGTACCAGGTTAAAAACTCAAGAGGCTGTGAATTTAAGTCCTGCCTCAGGCATGAAAGACATCTTGTGATGTGACTCCAATGGGCCCGTCACTTTCTGTCAGCTCAGCCTACCTCAGTGGGGCTGTTGCGAGGAAGAAAAAAATAGGAGGAGGAAATTGTGGTGGATATGTTCGCCGCCTTATTTGTAAAAATAATAAAGGCAGGATACAAATAAATAAATCACAAATAAATTATAATTTCCATAGAACCAAAAGCTTACTCCAAAACATAGAAGTACTTTTGTTCTGCCTACTTACAACCAGTGTCTTTGAGGCGGTTGATAGCATTAGAAAGAAGTCTCACGCAACCCAGAAAACCTGCTCCCTGTTTTTTATGGATTTTCTTATGGTTCCATACACTGATTGTTATAGAGTCAGACTTTCCAATGTATCTAAGGGAAGGAAAAAAGACAGGAATCAGCCACATAACGTATGTTGACGCATATCTCTAACAGTCTGTTAGAACACAATTTTTGACTGCAAATTTTTTTAGAGCTTCATAACATAAAAATTGTTATTTTTATTTTATGCTGAAGAAGAGGTCAAATGCATTATACACAGACATGTCTCCAGCATAATTTACTCATAAAAAGATTCTACTTGAACAAATGTCAAAGGAGCTTTTTAAAAATATCTTATGTAAATCATACATTGCTGACCTCCTTTGGCTAGACAGTCAGTCTGTCAAACAGAAAAAAATGGTATGCTGTTGAGAATGTGGAGGACGAGTTGTAACACTTAAGAATTACGGTATGTTTCACTCTGAGAGACGTTTAGTAAGCCTCTCCCATTATATGCATTTTGTCATAGTACAAACATATAAGTGTTCGATTTACTAAAACAGCCTTCTACATTCACTTGTTTCAAATGGTTTATTCACCCGTAACACACATACCCTAGAGTTGCAATGCATCATAATACAGGTAGACTTTGACTTACAAAAGTTTGCTTAGTGACCGTTCAAAGTTACAACAGCACTGAAAAATGTGACTTGACCATTTTTCACAATTACAGCCTTTGCATGGTCATGGGCTCAAAATTCAGATGTTAGGCAACTGGTTCATATTTATGACCGTTGCTGTGTACCAAGCTCATGTGATCACCTTTCGTGACCTTCCCATGAGCAAAATGAATGAGGAAGCCAGATTCACTTAACAACCGGGTTACTAAGTTACCAACTGCAGTGATTCACTTAACAACTGAGGCAAGAAAACCCTTAAAATGGGTCAAAACTCATTTAACAAATGTCTCACTTAACAACAGAAATTTGGGGCTCAATTGTGGTCGTACGTTGAGGTCTACCTGTATAAATTTAGAAACTGATTGTTTTCCACAACACAGAATGTTATCTTTTCGGAAAAGACTACTCATATGGTGGCTTCAACTTGTTTCTACATACAATTTCTGCTATCAAACACAAAGATTTCAGCTGAATACCCACATATACTGTATATGAGGGGAACAGACGCATTGCAACTATATCCCTCCCCAAGAGGCACTCACAGGATAACTCCAGCAAATGGTGTCAGCAACTACAGAGGGACTATTTTTTAATATCACATAAAGTATGTGTTTTTGTCCATGTTTGAAGAAAATCACTGACATTTTTATACACTACACTCAAAATTATGACATCTTAGAAAGGGTGCTTTACATTCCATGAAGCACTTCCGGCCATTGTAAAATGTTATAAATCTCCTCACAGTCACGTAATTCACACTTATGACTAATTATCAAGTGCCCTGTGATCATGTGATCTTTTCCACCAGCTTTCCCAGAAACTCACTGGGGAAGCTGGTAGGGAAGTTTACAAGCTGTCACCACTTGCCAAAGGATTTCCCCTTCTCTCCATGCACTGGGCAGAGGAAGATGGAAATCCTTCATCAGGTTATAGAAACAAAGCTCAGGTTTTCAGGATCTCTATGTCATTTATTCAGCCTAGTGCAGGAGTTCCCTTTCGCACATGGATCAGAGAAGAAATTCTGAGCTGGGCTGAAGAAGTGAAGCAGGGATTGTGAAGATTTTTAATACTTAAAAAAAAAAATTCCAACCTAATAGGACAGCGGTCCCCAATCGTTTTAGCTTGGTGGTCCGGTGGGGGGAAGATGGGATGGTTCCATGTGAGCAGCGGGAACACATATGAGCACACACAAATGAAGCTTCGTGTGCAAAGTCGCTTACCCTCCACTCACACAAGATAGAGCTGCGTATGCTCATTTACCAAATGGGATACAGCTCGGGGGTTGGGGACTCCTGTAATAGGATGCCAGGGTAGAAACTTACTAATTAATTTAGGAAAATTTATTATTTTTAATTTTGCTGTTAAAAGTTACCTGATATTTATTTAAGATGTAAGTCTTTTAAGTATAGAGTTTTCAGAATTATGTCAAAGGGTAGTAGTGCTCGACCTCATTTTCTTGGGTGCTATGTATAAACTTACAATCTATCAATTAATACTTAGGCAACGATATACTGCGATCATTAGAAGTAAACATACTGGGGTAATAACTGGTTTCTGAAACAGCCATCCTTAGTTAAAGGAAGAACGCTATATCTGTGGTAGATGTAACTGTACTACGAGTCCCATCATCACTGATTACTATCTAAAATTTGAGAAGTTGGTGTGAATTTAGAATCCAATCTATCTGATCATCCAGGTATCTCCACTCCTCATCCAGAATCTGCATTTTTGTCTGTATTTCTCAGCTGTCACAAAAAATATATATACTTGTTTTCTCAGCTAAGCACTTTGATTTTATACAAAAAAGCAGTATTTAAGAATTAGTATCTGTGGTTGCTAAAAGTTGACACAAGTATAATGACACATAAACAACCAACTAACCCTATGCTTTAGCAATAAAAGACCAGCTACTTTACAAACAAACCAGACAATTAACACAGGCCTGCATTACTTTTCAGAGTAATTCTTAACAAAGACTTCCTGACTTAATATATTTCAATTTTTTTTAGCAATTATCCAGCTTAAAGTTTAATCATATTTAGATAATCTCTATTGACACGTACAAGTCATAATGCTGATTCCACTTTGGATCAAGGGTATTCTTCACAGTATCAGTAGAATGGCACTGGCCAGATCCGTCCACCACCACTTTAGCAAATGGATCAGGAAGCCCTGTCAGTAAATACATAATACAATGAGGATGCTGCTAATTGATATCATTTTATTTGTGACAGCCCATTAGAAAGCATCTACATTTTCTAACCTGTCTCTTTTTTAATTCAATGAACAAAGGAATCTCATTATGCTATCAATCTGGTTTTGAGAAATTTTTGTACTCAATTACATTAATAATACCAACCCTTTATATAAAAGTAGAATTTTTAAGGTTAAAGACAGATTTAGGGGACATAATTTATTTTTATTCCAGGGACTCCTGCACTTCTTGAAGCATTTAGTTGTAAAGATAGAGATGAAAAGATAATCATTATTGAAGTCACACAGCTATTTATGAACATCCTGTAACACACATGAAAAATCAGCAGGTGGCAGCATCTGGTCGACCTTGAAAGTTAACTAGATCATCCTGATTATAGCAGAAGTTGGATGGGAGACCAACAGGTAATTCTAATACAGTAAGTTTGGAAGTTGAAAAACATTCCATAAGATTATAATGTCAAACCACATCCATATTAATGCCAAGAAAATGGCATGGATGTGTTCATGAGATCACCAATAGTAGTACTTGACTTAAATGATCTTGACTTTAGCAGCACTACACCACACTGGCTTGTATTCGAAATGCAAGTATATCAATATACTCTATTAGCACAGGCCAGAAACAATACTTGAAGACGAGTAGATAATCTGACTATATCAGAGCATTATGTTTAATGATTTATGAAATGCTATCTAGTAAGACAGTATCTTTAAACCTGTATCCTCTGTAATACAAAATAAAAGATATAAAAAAAGGTGTACTTACGGAAAAAATCCTTTTTCACCAAATTTTTTGCACAAAGAACTGAAACAAAAAAAAAGAAACCAATTATAGAAAAACATTTTAATAACTGAAGAGATGTACTATGTAAATAATGTACATACAGAAAACTCATTAGGGTTAAAGGTTAGATATTTGCATCGAAAGATGATTTTATGTTGTGTTTGTGTATGTATGTATGTATGTATGTATGTATGTATGTATGTATGTATGTTTTTTTTTTAAAAAATAAATAAATTATGAAAAAAAAATGCCTGAAGGTTAAAGCATTTACTCCCACCACTATGTTTTCTTTTCCTTTGCAATTCTCAGTTTGGACAAATCATTAGCTTATACATTCATTGTGACTTGCTAGAAACAATTGAACTGGTTTGCATATTTCCTAGTAACACAAAATCATAGGCTGAGAATGAAAGAATAATGGAAAGAAAATAGGTTAAATTATAGCCATGAGAGAGTGGTTGATCAATCCTCTATTTAATGTATAGTATATAGAGATAATATATATATCATTTATCTAACTACCTACCTATCTCTCCTATGTTTTTAGAGTATCTGGTATTTTGTTTTATACTTTAATTTGGAATTAGGCAGTGAAGATAGGCTTCCAACTTTTATTTTCTTGTTTTTCAGGTGAAATCTTTGTCCTCATACAGCTAAAATAGCATCTCTGCTCAGCAGGAGGCAGAAAGTACCATAAAAGAAAAATGACCCGTGAAAAATCCTATTTAAAAGCCAAAAGAAAGAGCTAAACAAGGAAAAACAAGAAAGGCAAATTGCAAGTAAAACTAAGTTGAAGCTCAAAGAATCACAGCAATGCTTCACTTTGTTGTTGCTGACCATATTCTCATGGAGGAATGAGGGCACTGGTTGAAGCTGAATTGTGGACTTCCTAGTTTTTCTTTTATGAGATCAGATGAAAAATCATTATCCAAGGTATGTAGTTGTAGGTTCAATTTAATTAAAACTTTTTTTTCAACTGTAATCTTTTTAAGATTTCAAAGGCATTCCCACTGTGAAGAACTACAAACAAATATATATTTATGCTCAATCTGATATTGTGGACACTGACAAGATTTTTTCCCCAGTTATGCTTTCATAATTTCATCCAGGCACTACTTTTTTATAGAGTTCCTGCATGTATATTTTATGCATATGGATATACATGGTGAATAATTCAAGGGACTGAATACACTTACTACAACAGGATGTGCTGCTTTCATTTTATCTGCTGTGGTTAAAGAAAAAGAAATATCCATCAGGAAATTTACAACACTGATGTCCTTTCTAAATATTTAATACATTGGATGCCTCAAAGTCTATTATGCTCTGATAAGTACTTAATTTTGTCATTTTTCAACAGGATCAATTATAAAACCGGAATTATTTAAATTGAATTTGACTTAGATTAGACCCTATGTTAGATGAAATGCTTTCAATGGCTTCTTTTCAATGTTCTATTATTCAAAATAGTGCTAAGTCAAAAGCAATTCTACTAATAAACAGTATTTCACAATAGGTCAAGGGTTATTTTTTTCCCTTTTTCTTTTTTCATGAACAGTGCTCAGGTTTTAAGTCATGTAAGGAAGCCTTTATAAAGTGTTATTCCTAGATGTTTTATTTTGTTATTTAATATACACCACAATTATTATATACCAAATCTCACTCAGGTACACCAAAGTTCACAAATATAAGGAAGATATTTAAATCAAATACCTGTCCTGTGTTGTGTTTTATGCATGCAAGGCAAGTAAGGGGCTGCATGTATAATACCAAGAAGATAACACTTCTTACATGGTGCATTCATGTAAGTCTTCATACTTGGGAATCAAGACATTAGTTTACTGGTGCATGTACAGCACTGAATTTCTCTGTGCTTTTATCCAGACATCTCTATTATCTGTTTTAACACATTAAAAAGTGTGTTGAGGGCATAATATGAAAGACCTTTCTGTATGCTAGAGATATGGACACCAACATAAACAAGTCATTAGTGGATGTTGATGATGTCAATTAATGAATGAACCCTTAGTAGTAATGAAATCATGTCGTTAGAGATGGTTTTGAAAGCACAGCCTTCAGAATTTTACTGAAGCAGTGTGATTCTGATTTAGCAAAGAGAAACATCACACAAATGAGACTCTGCACTTCACACATAGTAGATGTACTCATCTACTAAAATGTGTATGCTGCCCCAATCAAAAGACCCTAGGGGTGCAGACTTATAAAATATAAGACAAAATAATAAAAATCACAGACAACAAACTATAAAACCAAGCACTTAAAAATTGGCAGTGGAGCAGCAGCCCTGGATATAAACACCTACTTTCCAAAACTAAATTTCATTTTTGAAATTTAAGACAACAGGGCCAACATGAACTAGGGCAGTGGGAGAACTATTCTACATAAGAAACACTAAGAAAGTTTATTTACAAACACCTGTTTTCCTTCTGCACATAATAGTGGTGAATGGAACACTGAGCATGCCTTTTTCATATAGAAAGTTTCCACTTGAAGGAAAGGACCCAGAGGTCACCAGTATCCAAGTCCTGAAAGGTTTAATGATAATAACCAACAGTTTGAATTGGACCCCACTTTTACAATTTTGAATTTGAAGTGCTTACCAGCAGCCAATGCAGCTCCCTTAGGGCTTTAAAGACTAACTTTAAATCTAACTCAGAAGGCAGTATAATCATTGCAAAACAATATTTAATTATTTTAATCTGATTTTAATTGTATTTTGTATTTTTTATCAGCTGTTCACTACCCCAAGTCCTCAGGGAGAGGGGGTGGTATATAAATTTAATTAATAAATAAATAATAAATAAATAAATGCCACTGTTACCGAACCATGTAGAGTAACAGGATACCAAAAGGATACCATGGCTGATAGAATTGAATGCTATTAATAGATGCAGCAGGACAATAGCAGCTGCCGTTTCCTTAGGTAAGCCACAAAATTCTGTGACCTTCCTTAAACTTTACCTGTAAGGGATATAGAGAAATGTGTTTATTCAAGATTTTCTATAATATTTGTCCTACCATCTTTCCTTTAATTTTCCTGAAAAGGGTAATGGGACAGAAGTTATCCAAAATTGCTGGGCTCAAAAATGTCCTTTTCAGTAGTTCTACTGATGTCTTCAAAGCTAACTGCATCATTCTTTTGGGCAAAAAGGCATTTACCACTTCTTGAATCCAGCATTTCTTTTGTTAATCTGAACTTTTTGTCCGGACTACTTCAAAGGGCAAATATCAATCTCTGCAAGTCTCAAAACATTTCCCCTTTTAACT
Source organism: Cerberus rynchops (assembly GCA_032468195.1). NCBI lineage: Eukaryota > Metazoa > Chordata > Lepidosauria > Squamata > Homalopsidae > Cerberus > Cerberus rynchops. The sequence goes on from JANHFJ010002019.1 coordinate 158,457, forward strand.
GTCTAAGAAACTAGGAAGGTCCCTACTGAAATACTTTCAATGCTCCCTCCTCTCCTTTCTGGGGATTGATATATCTCTTACAAGATGTTTTTCCAGTCTGTTGGTTTCCCTAAAGTCTATCAAGTATTTATACATATCATTATAACAAGGCACCTAGAGTAGACCATCCTAACTGGGTCATTAAGTCCTAGGGAGGTTATTGGTGCTGGGAAATTTGGAAATGGCTACCAGAAAGTAGTAGGTTTTATTATAACAATTTTGTAATGTCAACCCTTTCTAGATCATATTTTCAATCTTCTAAGGTCAGAACAAGGTCAAATGTTTATGAATCATGCCTGAAATAATATAGGACAAATCTATTGTCATGGTGGCCACATCTTGGTGACTTGTGCAATGTATACCTTTGACTCAATCTTCAAATTCTGGCTTCCTCTAGCATCAGTGTTATATTACTACTCCACCAAAAATACAGAAAAACAGATGAGGTCATTGAGGAGGCAAATGGAACAATTTTGTTGTTGCTGTAGCTTGTTATTATTTATTTCACATTTTAGGCAACTCTGTTTTAATGCCTTCAACAAATCTCTTTCAAATGTAGAATCTTTCATCACCCATTTTCAGATAATTAGAAAAAAAAAAACCCTCCACAGATGACTCCCTTCAAAATGCAACTCATACTTCAGGTTTCTGTCAGCCAGAGAAAAACGGGGGTGGAAGAACCAAACTACAAATGGAGCATTTCACTTTACACCTTATTGAAATGGTTTTAAGGCAGAAACCTCTAACTAGTACAGAAACTCCTCTTTTTGAAAATTGTTATAGCTGAGTAACCTTTTTTCTTTAAAAAAAAAAAAGATCGCATCCCAGTGGAAAGGAGTAATGGATTTCCCCCCACTCAGGAATAGATGCTGTCATAAATTTTGTACTATGGTTAAACAATCTGACAGTAACATCACCACTATCCTTGTTAGTTTTTAAACACAAGCATCCTTGCTGATGAAGATAACAGTGGATGGGTTTAGTAAACAGAAAGTCCTGCTTTGTCTAAAATAACCTACAGAGAGCAAAGTTAGCTAACTTTTCATTATAAGAAACTGTGGTCAGAAATTGTTAATCAGGTGACATGTTGCAATGTTTTCTAGAAAGAAAAATCTTCAAATTGATCTCAACTCCTAGTGATCTCATGAATGGGTCTATGAAAATGGCTTTGTTCTGGGAATTGCTTTCAACTTTCATCTCAAACCTATAGCTCTAGTATTCCTTGGAGAACTCTACGAGACAAGCAGGCAGAGATGGCAGGCAGAGTTAAATGTGTCATCAATTTAGAGGCATTACATTCCCCCAAATGGGCCAAGTCCAATCCCTCCTGAATTCAATTGATCCTTATCTGGCACCAATTGAATGATTAACATTAATTGATTAGATTCTTGTATATAGTCTTGAATTCATCTTCTGTGCTGCAACTTAATAGATTGTTCTGGTCCTTTGCACCTGACAACTCCCAGAATAAAACAGATCTAAATCAGCTTAGCTTTTGTCCCCAGATTGGGTTAGTCAAGCACTATCACTTGCTGTCTTATATCAAGGATCTCCAAGTCAGCTCAAACTGTTTGATTACACTTACAAACAGAGTGCAATCTACCCTGTCAGACAGACGGTGTCCGATGCCAGAAATTCTGATTTTGTCATCTGTCTGCTATGGTAGAATAACAAAACAGTTCTTAAACATCTGTTGGTGGCAGTACTTAAAACATTATTACCGGTATTACCGAGACCTGGGTGGGCCCGGAGGGGGGTGTCCCTCTGGTTGAACTTTGCCCACCTGGGTTTCGAGTTTTTCATC
>JANHFJ010002020.1:0-12306 GCA_032468195.1 Cerberus rynchops
AATCTTTATTGCCCTGCTTACAGAAACCGCCCACCCAGTCACATGATCCCCCGGCCACACCCACCAAGCCACGCCCACAGAACCGGTAGTTTAAAAAAATGAATTCCACCACTGACCTGAGGACAGGACTAAAACAACTGATGGAAGCTCAACAGATCCAACCTGAAAATTTACAAATTTACTGACAATGAAAATGATTAATCAGTGGAATATCTAGCCTCCTGGGGTTGTAGGCACTCCAGTGCTGGAGATTTTCAAGAAAAGATTAGACAATTAGTTGTCTTGGATGGTACAAAGACTCTTGCCTTAGACAGAGGTTGATTATAAAACTTCCAAAACTCCTTACAGCCTATAATTCTATGATTAAATATAAATGTTATTATTCCAGTCCTCTAAATAGATATTCTGGATTTAATGAATTGGGGAAGATTGCTTTATAAAATTTCCTGATGGCTAGTTCCCCTAAACATTCTGAGTAGAAAGTATCTGATTTGAATCTCCATAGAAGATTCAATCATTCAGATCACAAAAGCTAAGAAACATTTTTTTTTTGCTAGACATTTAATCTACTTCTCATATACGCCAAGCTCTTTCCATTGCTGTTGTCTATTCCAGATCCTGACCCTTTGAAATGCCATTGTTGACTTTTTCTTTGCAAAAATTAATTTCCACAAAACAATTGGGACATTCTTATAATGTCACAAAATGTGTTGTTGCGGTGTTACAACGTAGCAATCCCTCATGGACAACCTGATTGGTTTTGTTTGCCAAGTGAGTGTTATTTTATAGTGCACCAAAGATACACTATTTTTTTCTTCTAATAATGTTAAAAAACATGATTTGGGTTCCCCCCACCCCCTTCCAGGAATGAAGGTAAAAACTAAAGTCCATGCGGATATATTCTTTTGGATGCAGTGGTATATTTTCTAATTCCATACTAATTCCCTATTTTTGCTGAATGTTATTTGGCAATGTATCAGAATGTGTGCAGATATCCTATTGTGAGTGAGTCCATCTGTTTGCTCTATAGGTCTTAAGTGTTTGATCCTTCCCATGCTGCTTTGCTCTTTCAAAAAGACATAGACAGATGTTTTGGTTTGTTTGGGAGGTTGAAAAAATAAAGAAGAGGGTAGAGCAGGACTGAATGGACCATCTGCACTTGAGCAAATTTCATTCAGCATCATCAAGTGCATAATTCTTTGGACAGAAAACATTGGCCCTCATTTTTATGCTCTGCCTATTATTTTAACCGTGCAATAGGCAAATATTCTCCAAAAATGAAACATGATCTGACTATCTGGAAAGTGTTAGGCTAACCTACAACATGAGCATGGCTTGAAATGATACCCAGCATACAAAATAAGTGCATTTTATGACGGGACTAAATTTTAAGGAGAAAATAAGGTGGTGGGAAGAGAATCTCAAAGCCCAAATCTGAGTTAAAATGAGACAATGTTTATTTATATGTGCTATTCCCAGTGTTCGTTTACTCATCACAGCTGCCTGGTAAAAGAGACAACATGTTTTTAAGAAATCTTTGGAAAATAAGAATTAACTTTTATAAGTTGCTAATTAAGGATAAGGATGAAAATAAGAAAGCGGCAAAGACCAAAATAACATAAAAATACCTATCAGCTAAATTAAACCTAAATTAAACAATCTTTATAAGAAGCAGAACATATTGTACAGAGGTAAAACTAAATAAGGCTGCAGCCAGAAATAGTATTCAATTCATGACCTGGAAGCAAAGTAAACAGACAAACATTTTTTAGAAATTCTGTAAAATATGATTGCTGCAGTTTTAGAAATAATATGGAGGATCAAGCAATTATGTGATCACTTGATCAAACTAGACATGATTGGTTTAAACCAAAGGTGTGAATACATAAAACCACTCTTCATGATGGAGACATTCTTATAATTAAACTGTAATTATCTTCATAGTAATTGTGAAGCATATAAAAGAGTTGATTAAAATAATAATAACGAAAATAATATTCTCTGTTGCACAAACCATAGCTGATTATCATGCATTGCTTGTTAGTGTTGTGTTACCGTGGCAGCATTATTTCATACCCCTTTATGAAATTGGTACTCATGGGGAGAAATTAAATTACTTTATTTCTTGAAATTAAACATTCTTTAATTAATTAAACAAGTGCCTCTTTTGATTTCAGGTCACAGCCTAGAAGACCCTGATTGAATACATGCTTATTAGAACTAGTAAGAGGTTCTGCTGGAAAAATGCTGTTTAGATTTTCAGACAAGTTTGGATTAATTGTAAACTTATTGTGAGTTATGGCAAAGCAATGCTTGCTTGGGCTTCTTCACATATATGCAACACCTAAAGAATGGCAGAAATTTGATTACATAGTTGTGGCCACCATTTTGACTGTACTCTATGGCCACAGCTATATGAATTGGAAGCTTAGTGCAATTTATATAGTCCTTCATTTTACATCTCAGTAAACCACAGCTTAAATGTACATGGTATGTAAACATGGCCATAAAATGTAATACATTCCTAACATTATACAATTCCAGAATAATAAGTAGAGGCTGATTATACTGTGAAATGAATTTTTTTATCACAGCCAAAGGCCAGAAAGTTAAATAGTCTTCAAGCATTAAAATTTCTAGACAATAAGTAATACATAATAAAACTTTGCTATAACTGTGGAGAAAGATCATTTCCAAATTTTGCTGATAATGCTGGATTATCTATTGCCAAATCTTATATGCTGCTGCACAAAACTTTCATATTTCATTAGTTATGGTAGGCTGACTCATCACAAGGAGCAAGGTAGACAAAAATCAATCTGGGTGCCTTGGAAATTACTAACAAGGGTATAAAACATTTACTGAAAAAATAATTATATAAATTGCAGAATAGGAAAACACCCCTAACTATTTTGACCACTCTGGAGTGTGTAGGGAACATGTATGTCTTACAGGGAGAACTTGTTAAATCTGAGACTGAGAGAAGAATCAATGATGGTTTTGCAATTCCAATTCACAGAGATGTTTGGTTGGCTCGGACTTCAATTTAGACACAAATTATGGTTGTAATCTAATTCTTAACCTAGCAATCCCTGATCTGGCTAAGGATGTACTGAAGTCCTGTCCTAGTGCCTTTAGGTCTACATGTAACTTAGTTGTAGGAGATTACCAGGCTAAGTCTGAGGGCAGGATCAAATGCGCAATCAATTTGGAGTTGGTCTGCTCCCACAAGAGACCTAGGTGCAGCCCTCCCCCACCTAATTCTGTTGACTTTTATCTAGCTCTAATTTGCCTTGATTGTTAGTAGATCAGATTATTGTGTATAGGTAGCATGTAATAAATTTTGGAGTGCTTTGAACTAAACTCTTGTTCCTGGTTACTTGTGCCTGACATTACTAAGACTAAAGTTAGTGGATGTTAGGGCATCCCCTCAATCCAATAATTTTTCATCTTTAACCTTGGATTTGTATACTTCTTCAGTCAAGAACAGTATGCAATCTGGGAATTATTTCAGATTCATAGTACCTGCGCAAAGAGCAGATGGCAGCTGTGGCCAAGAAAGTCTTTGAACTCTGATTTGTCTGCCAGTTGTACTCTTTATGCACCATTCACATCATGACACAACTATTGCAATGCATTCTACATGGGTTTGCTCTTAAAGACCACTCAGATTACTTAATGGGTCCAAAATGCAGCAGTGGGGATAGTCATGGGCATGCCTTGGTCTGCCCATGTGACATCTTAGTTTTTGAACTATAAAGGTTGCCAGTTGGGTTCTAGGTGCAATTAAAGGGATCTGTTGTGTTTACCACAAATAAAATTCTACCTGAAATAGTGTCAGGTTATTTGAGAGACTAGCTGTCACCCTTAAAGTATGAGCTAAAAGAAACTATGCATTCAGGTTCCCTTCATTAAACAATGCCATTTACCAGAATCCAAGAAACATGCCTTTTCTATTGTGGTGCTTGCCCTCTGGAATAAGTAATTCCTCTTCCAAATATCCATGTGGCTCTTACCCAGATGGTATTCTGGAAAGAAAATGAGATCTGCCTGTTTATCCAAGCCTTGTGTTAGGTGAATGGGGGCCCTTGGCGGATTAATTTTTGAATGGTATTTTTATTGACTGGTCGGTATTATTTTGTTTATCTATGTGTTTATCTATATTGTGTTTTTAGTTTAATTTTTTGATTAATTTTTGAATGGTATTTTTATTGACTGGTCAGTATTATTTTGTTTATCTATGTGTTTATCTATATTGTGTTTTTAGTTTTTTCAATTGTCCAAGGTCATTCTGGCACCTAAATCCAATAAATAAATATAATCAAATAACTAATTAATGTATTGCCTAAATAAAATAATTGGTATCTATGAATGAAATCTAGGTTAGTATTAGAAATAGCAATAGAATTAAATTTATACAGACCTCTTTACAGCCCTCTCTAAGAGGTTTACAGACTCAGCACATTGCCCCCAACTTGGGTACTCATTTTACTGAATTCAGAAGGATGGAAGGCTGAGTCAACCTTGACCTAGTCAGGATCGAACACCTGGCAGTGGGTAGAGTCTGTCTGCCATGCTTCATTGTAACCACTGTACCATCACGGCTCTATTTTACTAGATTTTGCAAGATAGAATAATTGTAATATAGAGCTGTTAAAACAATATGCTGTAATAAATGAGAAAGCACATTTTTCAGTCAGAAAATAAAGTTAATTTTGTGATGAAACTTGATCATGATTATTGTAGTTAATTACTGTATTTTCCTCTCAGTGGGAGTTGGCCTGTACTCTATCTTGGTTTTCACTGTCTCTGAATTTAAGAATTTAAGTGTCTATATTTTATTTTTCTAACAAGTGCTGGGGTTCGCACATGTCATTAATTCATAACATGCATTGTTTAGTTTTGGCTCAACAGAATCCATCCAATTATGATGTACTTCAATGATCCATGATTAAACTAACTGCTGAAAAGAAAAACATTCACATCATTCCAACTGAAGTCAAAGTGTGTATTATTAAGAACAATTAGCTTTTAAAATTAAGTTGGTATTTATGACATAATTGGATGTTGCTTTACATTTTTGTATATGATTGTTGGAAAAGAGATACTTGAGACTAGAATCCAATCTTTTTTGTAACATTTTATTTTCTTCCCAATAGTTGAAATTAAAAAAAAAATACTGCAATAATTTCAGATTTTATTTTTGCAAGAAAACCCTCTCTAATTAGGAACAAAGGGAAAAGTATATGTATCCATATCAAAGTTAAGGTTAGTTGTTCGAGATTGATTTGTGCATCAGTGAGCAATCATTTTTCTAGAATCTGAAAACAGCAATTATTGCATATTTGCTTAACAGAAATGATTATTCTTTGAGGATAACTAATGAGAACTTATTGCTACAGTAGATTTTTTTAAAATTCCAGCCTATCGTTGATTATAAATGTTTATACTCTATATTTCATTTAGAGTTGGCCTTCCTGGTTCTATTGTGTTTGAAAATAATTTGCTGCCCTTTCCAAATTTTAAATCAGCTACTGTATATGAGATTTTAATTTTCTGCAGTGCTGCTTGAAAGATGGGGATAACAGGTTGTAGAAGAGCTAATGAACTAAATGTTCAATAGTTCACCACCTTGGTTTTGTACCAGAAAACATTTAGAGAGATGGTTGCAAGATCTTCCTTTAGCAGATAGAATGAAATACTCAAAACATTCCGGCAACTCTTTGCTATAGACAAAATATTAGTATGCCTACAAGTGGGGGAAATGATACAAAAATGCAAAAAGTGTGAACAATTTTCTTGTGATGCCCAGAGCTCCTTCACAAATGAAAGACCTTCCCCAATAAAGAAATTTTGGGTAGGTATGGAAATTTTAAGGAGCAAAATGAATGGTTTAAGCCCTGCAGGTGTTTTTATTCTTTAAACTCAAAATTAATCCAGCTTTGGTCCTGATTCTATCCATTTAGAGGGGTATATAACTTCAAGCTAATTTGACTGGTGAACTAATAATTTTTTCCCCTTCCTTTAGTGTAAGTTGCAAAGTAGTTACAAAGATGCATTTGCAATAGTATTCAGTAACAGAGAATTGTATTTTTACTAAGACACTCAGACAGTAGCCTACTATCCCCAATCCGCTCAGCTGTTATTTAGTCAAAACAAGAAATTTCCTTTCATATTTTATTCTGGTTTCAGTGGTCAGTGAAGATTTTAGTATTTTTAGTGGAAAATAATAGAAAATATATGTATAATATACATGAGATTTACAGGGATTTACAAATATCCCTGAAATTCCATAATGTTCATGAAATGACTTGGATTATTTCCAAGTCATTAAGAAGAGTTAGGAGATGAAAAGACTTTTCTAATCTACCCATCTTAAATCATTTTAAAACAATTTAAACCCAAATCACATTTTAAATGAAAATGCAACAACTTGCATTTAAGCAAGGTTACATTGGAGATCAATCTGCAATGAATAGGCAATGAGGAAAGGCCTTGTAAGTCCATTATTGATAGAGACCTTGACTGGATGTATTAAAATACAATTGCTTCTTCTAATTTCTGAAATGCCAGCATTGTTAACTACTGTAAAAAAAATAGGGGTGGTTTACAGTCACACTACATCTGGAAAGTTGACCAAAGGGAAATAGTTGACCTCTATTAACAATCAGATGCGTAGGGATCAGTAATTCATAAAGATAATTTGTGCTCTGTTTCTGGAGTACTGTGTGGGTCAATGGAATATTTCATAAGCAATGGAAAATGTTGAGTGATGTTAATCAGTGCAGCACGATAGAATTAGGGTCACTTATTTGCACTCCTTGTAATCAGTCAGAATCTAAGGTTCTGTAATTCTAAGGTTCTTTAGCAGCTACATATAGCAATTGTACAAGTTGAAATGTCAGCCAGAAAGACATCTGTATGTGGCAGACTGTCAAAGAAATTAGAGTGAGTGCTATATGTGGGAATCTGAAATGACCACCAGAAATACTTCACTTATTCATTAGGCAACAATTTCAATGCCGCTTACTTCCCAAAGTTTTCCTATTGTTGAAGCTTTCTCGAAGATGCCTCAGGGTGGAAAGGATATTTTTTTTTAATGTAACTTGGATATGCATTTGGTCCCCTAACTTGCTTCTAGAAGTAGCTGCTCATTAGTAGCCACTGCTAATGAGAGAACTTGCTGGTAGCTTAGCAAGCTGCCTGTTTCCTTAGCATTTGTTGATGTGGCATGTCACAGTTCCAGTGGATCCTTGGTTTCTGATAATAATCAGAACATTTTGTCTGGAGCTCATAACATTAAATTCAAAAAGGGATGCCATTTAATTTTTAACCGTCTTGAGTGTTAAATTAATTGCAGTTTAATGCAGTTGATGTTTTAAAATAGCTGCTTTGGTAAAGTTGATTCACATTCAAATACAAAACTTATACAGACAAACAATCAGTACTGAAAGTATGAACCTATTCTTTATTAACCAACTTTGCTGCTCAATGATTAATCATATCTATCAAAAATAGATTTAGCACATTTATTTATACACTAATTACTGAAATATTTCATGATTCCGGAGATGCATGATCATGATAAGAGTGAGCAGAATAATTGTGCCACGTGCTTATGTACAGTACCATTGAAAAAAAAATGTTGGCATGATGGCAGTGAAAAATGTGTCATGATATCACACTTATTTTGAAACATAAAATTCTCTGAGAAATTGGAAACTTAATCTCACAGCATAATCACACAATTTACATTAAAATCTAACACCAAATAATTAAAGTGAAAAGTCCCTTTTGCAATAATATCATCTAACTTTTGCAAGAGATTAGTTTAACACAGTTCTTTTAGAAAAAAAAAAGAGCCTTTACAAAGTAGAGATGTAAAGAAAGCAATATCCATCATGGATTTCTTTAACTTCAAAACACTATTATCTACTAAAACATTATTCATCGGAAAGCAACAATGGACAGAGTTTAATGCCATTTGTGATTATCTAGAGACATTTGTAAAAAAAAAAATGGATAATTTTTGTAAAGCTACAGACAATTACTCAAATCTTTTTGGAAAACTGGGTTTTAAAATATGTGTTAGGATTAATTTATGTTTAGTTATATGTGTGTAGTTTTTTTGTGTGTATAGCATTAAATATTTACAAATTTATATATCAGAATGAGAGACATAAAAAACAGCTCTGTTGGCCTATGAAAACAAACCAAATATATGATTCTAGTTGAAGCAAGGGACAGAGAAAAACAAATACGTTCAAAAACTAGGCCAGATACATTAATCACATGATTTTCAGTTCAAAGATTACTCCAGAATGGAGATATAAGATTAGATTCACTGCAAAGTAACAGTTGGTTTTGGTGTGAAATTATACCTGAACAGAAACAATTGCTTGCTTTTCAAAACTCCATAAAACATAAAGGTCATTAGCCCCAATTATTTCTTGTCCAAGATAAATAGGAAGCTCCTTGATTGACAGAGGTGATGAAATAAAAAAAAAATGTTTCCACTGTATTATACCTGCAGAGCTTGAAAGTAATGTTTAAATAGCACACCAAGTTGCAAAAAATAAACAAAAAATGAAGTGTGATATTACACAACCATTTGAGGGAATTTGCAGAAAATTATTATCCTCTGGAGATATAATCCATTGCACACAGTCAAAAGCTTAAAAGTTAGAGAGGAAACCAAAAAGAAGAAGTTATCCACCTGCATTTCAGGCACTTAGATATTATTTTTGTATGTATGTATGTATGTATGTATGTATGTATGTATGTATGTGTGTATGTATGTATGTATGTATGTGTATGACTTGACTTAATAGTTTATTTCCAAGAAATTCAGGGGATGAACAAAGCTATTTGTTTTTTTTTCCTCTTTTCTAAAACATGCATTATAGAAAATTGGGGAAGAAAAAAATATATTAATATGGTTGCATAGGAAGAAAAAGTGTATGATGAGGTTGTAAATTGCAGAGGCAAAAATAAATTATGCTTAGCCAGAGTTAAATAGTGATTGTTGTTCATTTTCTAATTAAATGTATGTAATTCCTTCAAGTTCCCAGAAAGAGTCCAGGACAATTTTAAGAACATATCCCAAGTTGTTTGCTGTGTCTCAAATTCAATTCTTTATATTGGGATGACATTAATAAGATGAACACCAATCCACATTACAATTTCCCAACACTGTGAGCCTTAATGTAATATCCCTATAGCAGATCTTCTCAGAAGGGAGATATAAGGGCATTAAATCTGTTTTCAGGTGTTACCCATTCTGCAAAGGGGTTATTGCAACTGCAAATCATATTTTATTATATGGTCCATTTTACGCTGATGCATGCTTAGAGTTGATGTTTCCACATGTAAACAAATTCTCTAGTCTTTCTGGCTGGTTCTATTTACCTTTCAGATATATATGTCATTCTGTTACTTCTAGTAAAGCCAAATTTGCTATGTAGCTAACTAATTCATAGGGTTATAATTAATTATTCCCTATACATAATAAATTTTATAGTATCAACTTTTATTAGATATCGGTCACTGATATCAATAAACGTTTGAATCTATTCCAAATTTTTAATTTTTTTTTTTTTTAAATTGGGACTTATACGCCCCAGCTTCTTATTAATTTTCATATCACTGGTCCAAAACTGGCCAAATACCTCGTCAGGTACGGAATTATATAGGAAGTTAAGAATATAGCTTTTCTAATGTATCAACAGACAAAAAGTGCTGTTGATGTAGGATAATCTACCACACTGATTTTGAGCATCATGAATACTTATAATAGAGCTCATTTCCCCCTTGGTTTTCATCTTGACCTTTAATTAAGTTTCCTTAAGCCTGCTGTTACATGGGCACGCCACACTTCTGTGCAGAGAAAAATACAAGGCATTGTAGTTTTTGTCCACCCAAAGCTCATTTTCTGTAGAAGAAGGTCACTAGAGATGTACAGCATTTATTTACTCATATATCCACACTGTGCATAAAATGTAGTTTCACAGCATTCATTTCTGGAGGACTGATAGTGCATTGATTTCCTGTGAAGAACAAAGACTGTTCTTTTAGATTTAGTTCCAGAACGTTCTATCTTCTTCTGATACATGAAATCTCTATCAGTAAGATTTTTTTTTAATGTAATGGGATCTTCATCTCAAGGAGCAACTGCTTAATGGTCACTGAAATTCCTGACTAAAAAGATAAAAGAGGATATAAAATATAATAATAAATATAATAATAAAACAACAATGAACAGCAATTGAAAGGAGTACAAGAAAAGAACTCAATCTTGGGAACGATCTCTGTTTCCCCAAACAGCAAGATTCTATTTTATAATCAGTCTGATAACCCCAATAACACATTCGGTTTATCAGCCTTATCTTAAAAAAGCTAAATTGAGTTCTTGAAGGTGATAGGTGTCTGGTTTGTTAACTCTTGAATTTATTCTTTTGAAACAGCCTGCATATATAGTTCAGCAATAAGACAGTTGGAAAGTATTTTCAAAATAATTATTTTACATTTCTGGTGCTTCAACCATTAGGTTGCATGTAGACTTCAACTCAAAATACATCAAGCTATCTTTCACCAGCTTGTAATAAAAAAAACATACTCCCAGTTTCATGGTTCTGGCCCAGAAATTACTTGGATTCTTCTGAATCCAAGGTTTGGACTCTTGTATATGATTTCCTTCCTTCCTCCCTCCCTCCTTCCTTCCATAGAAGACGTCCATGTTTTTGGATCATGTCCCATCAAGTTGTTTTTGGATCCCTAGCGACCACATTGATGGATGTTCCAGCCTGAGCTATCAGTATTCTCCTCTATTGGTAATCATACAGGTAGTCCTCGACTTACAGCAATTCATTTAGTGACTGTTCAGTGTTACCTGCAGCATTGAAAAAAGGAACTTACGGCCGTTTTTCACACTTACGACCTTTACCACATTCCCGTGGTCGCATGACCTAAAATTCAGGCACCCGGCACCAACTGGTTCATGTTTATGATGCGTGCGATGTGTAATCTGGGATCACGTGATCCCCTTTTGATACCCTCTGACAAGCAAAGTCAACGGGGGAAGCCAGATTCATTTAACGACCGAGGTGACAGCTGCAGTGATTCACTTAAAAGAACTATGGCAAGAACGGTTAGTAAAATCGGGCTAAATTCACTTAACGACTTGTCTCGCTTAGCAACAGAAATTTTGTGTTCCGTTACGGTCGTACATTGAGGACAACCTGTAAATTTGAATCAGAAGGAGGCAACTTCTGGTAATATTAGGGGAGAGAAAAACTTTTAATGGTAAAAAGCAGAGATGAAGAGAGGAATCAGTGAAGAAAAGACGATGGCTTCCTTCTTTCTGGGATGCCGCAATTCGACTTCTCATACAGGTAGTCCTCGACCTACGACCACAACGGAGCCCAAAATTTATGTCACTAGGTGAGATCCTTGTTAATTGAGCTTTGCCCATTTTTTTCCAACCGTTCTTCCCACGGTTCTCAAGTGAATCCCTTTGCTTACCAACGTCGGGACACCACAACCAACTGTCATAAATGCGCGTCGGTTGCCAAGCATCTGAACTTTGACCACCGGGAGGCTGCAATGGCCGTCAGCGTGAAACACGATCGTAAGTCCCTTTTCCCAGTTCCCGTCGTAACTCGGAACGGTCACTAAGCGAGCTGTTGTAAGTCAAGGACTGCCTTGTGTTCCCAACGGGGCAGTGGAAAACGTGCAGGGGCTTCAGTCAAGAAAGAGAAGGAAAGGCAAGAGACAACAAAGGCTTGGAAAGATATTTGAGAGTAAAATACTATTGAAAGAGCCAGAATGAATGCTAGTCCCCCCCATAGACTTCCTTCCATTCAAAAAAATCCTTCCATTTAGTCTCCCAATTCCGTCTCTTAAAGGGACGAAACATGGGTTCCGCCCCCTGGGGAAAGGAGCCAATCCCTTGTCCAGAAGAATTGTGTAAACCAATCAAGATACAATTCTCCCATTCTGTGTGCACCGCTCACACCAAACTGGAATTAAAGTCTTTTTTTAAGCTTCAGCCCATTCGTTCATTCCCATAGTTCAGTGTTTCTCAACCGTGGTGACTTTAAGATGTTTGGACTTCCACTCCCAGAGTTATCTATTCCATTCTATTCTATTCTATTCTATTCTATTCTATTCTATTCTATTCTATTCTATTCTATTCTATTCCCCATTCCATATTTTCTATTCTATTCTATTCCCCATTCCATATTTTCTATTCTATTCTATTCTATTCTATTCTATTCTATTCTATTCTATTCTATTCTATTCTATTCT
>JANHFJ010002020.1:84923-95737 GCA_032468195.1 Cerberus rynchops
CCAGTGACAACCTGAGAGACTAAAACAAGGGGGCAGCTGTCAGGTCTGCCATATTCAGCTTCTTCATTTTGCTGGCCTCCTGCCATAAAATTCAGGGGAGGAGGGAAGGAATTTGGGATAGTAAAGTTCAGGCATGGGAAGGAGAAAGCAAACAGTGGGAGGGGGAGACATGTTGACAAGGGCCAGAGGTGCCAAAGCAAAATAAGCCAGCCACCAAGGACACCTAGCCTGGGAAAAGACTGTGAAACTGCATCAAGAGGTGCCAAACATCCAAGTAGTTCCAAAAACATCAAAAAGGCATACTATTGGACAGTGGTGGACTAGTCAAGGAGGGGAGGGTCAAGGAAAGAGGAAAAGTGTAACCTTTGTGTGGGAATACTCAGATCTAACTTGACTTTTGCTGCAACCACTCAATTCAATGCAAATTAAAAATAATTATCTTCAGAATTAAAAGCTATACAGAATAATGAAGTTGGAAGGGACCTTGGAGGTCTTCTAGTCCAACTACTTAAAAGTGTGCATCACAAACATTTTAAACATGGGTGAGATAGTAGGTCACTGTCACATCACATCTAATTCCCCTAATATTAATTTTACAACCCACCCAGAATACAGCTTTCCAGATTTGAGCATGCAAAGCACAGTTTCAGATTCTAGTTGGCATTATGAAAAATGCACACAGATTGGACTTGAAAAGAGATGAAGTATGCTTCTCAGCACAATACAAGGTACATTCAGATGCAAAAAAGGGAGTATGTTTTAAGCAGAGTTGAGCTCTTTTTCAAAAGAAAATATCCATTACTGATGCAGTCACACTGATTTTTACTAAGCAATGATCTCTGCTTGCTTAGTTTGAAATTGCTTGTGAGAATATTACAAGGAATCAACAGTGGGTTGGCATAGCTTTTCCCAAGTCATAATCATAGTCTGAAAAAAAGCACCTTCCTAAATCCTGGCAGGGAAGAGGCTTATGTGACAAACCAAGTTTTCAAGGACAATCTTGAAATGGTCAAGAAATATTAAAGCTATGTAAGGGGAAGAAGATTTTATTTTTAAAAAAGTTGCCAGTCAAAAAGAGAATTGTGTCCCATTGTTCACCTTCCAGCGCTATGGACTGCAACCTTCCTTTTTCCCAAACAGCTAGGCCACAAACCCATTATAATGAATCACAGGCAGGAATTCAAGGGTGCATAAGTAAAATAAGTGAGTGTACTGCAAGAGCTAAATTAATGAAGCTATTATAAAAGAATCCCAGGGACTGCTATGTATCAAAAGCAAGTCCTATTTATTAAGGAAGGCAAGACTGGAGAAGGGTAGATGGGGGATAAGAAATGATATTCAATTAGTTGCCTTTATCCTCTCCCCAACTTCAGAGAGCACATACTTTATTTCAACGTTTTATATGCCCAGCCCATTTTTCCAATGCTGTTCTGAATGTTTGGTTTGCTTTGATTTCAAAAGCACTCTGTAGACCATAGTTGTGAATTGGGGAGTCTTCTGACTAGTCTCCTCTCCATCTATAATTTTAAGCATTTACTAATTGTATCCCATCATGCATTTCATTATGCATCATCTAAGCCATCCTTTTGTTGATTAGGTCAAATGTGATTTGCTGCATGTGATTTCTGTGATAGTGGCATCCAGTCCTTGTCAAATATCAAAGTTGACACCCTTATTTCTTCAACTGGTTGGATGCTGAACATATCTGGTGTCAGCCTCTAGTTTCTACTTCGTCTATGCTTAAACTCTATTGGCTGCCATAGTAATGGGGGCAGGGGGGAGCTGGGTCAGCTGGGTCATAAGGGGGGAAGAGTGCTGGAGGGAGAAGCCTTTGTGAGAATGCTGGGTGTTTACATCGGTTCAAGGTTATTGCATCGGAGAAGTAACTGTCATCCCCAACCGCACCTGCAGATGCCTCGTGACCTGTGGAGAACTTTGGATTGGATGAACTTTGCTGAAATATGGGGGGAGGGAATTGGGTATTCTTTGGTATGTGATTTTCGCGGGTTTTTTGCCAGACCTTGCTTAGCTATTCTTGCTATCAGTCATGCTTTAGTAAAATTCTACCTGTTTTCAAAACCAATGGATTCAGGGTGTTTATTTCTTGAAGTTTGATTGAGGCAGAGCTGACAGTTGGCTTTCAGGGAGCAGAGGTGTTTCCCTGACCGCATCATGGTGAACAGTCTGTTGTTGGGGTGGCTGGGGTCCTTCATTATTTTCCTGGCTGTAGTTTGTCATTGTCTGTTGTAGATAGAGTGCAATTCAGGGAGCTTGATGTGGATGATGTGCTCTGCTATGCACTCTGTTATTTTCAAGAATTTCAAAAGATAAAAGAGGGGGTAGGTATCTACATTCAAGTATGCAATTGGCTAATTTCCTGGGTACCCATAAGGTTCACATGGAGAACTGGGAAGGAGAACAACCTCACTGTGATGTGGGCACAGAGAATAGTTTCATTTTGATGTGAACATAAATCTAATTGGTCCTTTCCAATCCCATTCATGACCTAAAATATGTTTTTATACCCTCTCCAAACAAACCATCTGGAGTTGGTGATTGACATTGTGATGGTTATAAAAGTTTAAGCTGACCCCAGACATACTAGAAGTGCTGAAAAATCCAACAAAATGCTGTTTTTTCTGTTTCTGGTGGGTTTAAAATCCCTCAAAAGGAACAGACATCCAGTTTCAATATACTTCTGAATTAGTATCTCTTTTCATTTGCTTGGATTTTCTTTGTTCACTGAGACTTACATTTCACTAAAGTACACAAAATGTACATTACATGAACAAATTAGTCCTGAAAGATAACAAATTAACAAGTTTCCCATATCAAAATTAACTCATTCCTCCCCAGCATAGCATAATTTTTATTCCTGTAATCCTCTACATAAGAGTAATTTCCTAAATATTAATAAGGAAGGCACCATTCAGACTTTAGAAGGCAAGCTATTACTACAAAGGGAGGTGCCACACCAGAAAAAGTATGAGGTGACAAGGATATGAGTGATCATATTCATTTCAGCCCTGATCCTATCCAATGTACAATCCAAAGATGTCCAAAAGTGCTTCTGGACACAGCTTTCATATGTTGCAGTAACAGGAACCTGGAGTCCATGACAAATACTACATAACAAATGTGCAATCTCATCCAGAGCCAAAGATCAAATTAGAATCTAATTACCAGATTTTGAAACTACAGCTACTCCATCTTTCTAGAATTAAGCCTAAATCTGCTTTTTCCTATCCACCATTTTCTATATTCCAGATATAGATCTCCTGCTTGGTCTGGGGATATAACTAGTTATCATCAGAATATTGATATACCTACCAATGTATGGCCAATAGAGAGAGGAGTGAACTTTGAGACAAAATAAACTGAAGTGGCCAAGAACTTAACCTGTATTCCTTCATTCCATTATTAATTGAAACAGTTCCCTCAGAAAGAAACTGATATTCTTTCTGATAACTCATACTGTATTTCTCAGCTCTTGCATACAATCCAGAAGGATGCCATGGCCTAGGGCTGCTAAGAGATCCAGTCGGATCAAGAGGTTTTCACACACACACACACACACACACACACACACACACACACGTTCTCCGCATTGCAGAAAATGTGCAATCCACTAGTTGCATAAATTCCGACAATTGAAGATCAGATAATTTCATATCGGCATGATCAACAATGAAAATCCAAGGGCCTGCATGCCCTTGAGCTCTACTGAAGAAAGGCAGAGATATCCATAGTGAAAACAAAAGGAAGAAAAAAAAAGCATTTGTTTCCCCATTCCTTTTTTAATGTTCTTGTCTTTTCTTTCTACCCACTTGAAAATCTGTTTAGAGAAAAATAGAAACACCATGAAACTGTTTGCTTACAAGGGTGTTTTAAATTAATCCAGGACCTGTAAATTACTTCTAGTTTACATAATTATTTTTTTGTAGAAATGCTGGCTATCTCATACCAGCATTCAAGATAAGATATAAGAAAAATAATCTTTTAGGACTCCTGAAAAAAAGCATTTGTTGTCCTGAAAATAAACAGCTGTTATTAGCCTTTTCCTCCCCTTTCAGATACGAAGAATAAGACAAACCAGAAACTGTAGAGTCTAGCCACTGGGAGCTATTGCAAAACTCTTTCCAGGGGCGTCAACAAAGTGTATTTATGTTCTTGTTGATTAATCTATTGAAAAATAGATGAGTTCAATAAGAGACACTTAAATAAAACAAAACATCATGTTGTGTATTCCTTCTGGTACAATGGAACAATGTGATGAAGTGACATGGTAAGTGAATAGAGACATTATTTCCATTTCACATTAAAATTCCTGCAAGCAGAATCTTTTCAGCACATATGCCAAAGGATATTGCTTCTCCAGTTTATTAACTGTTAGTTTCTGCGGCAAGAATTTTCCACATATTGGAAGGATAGTTAAATTTAAATATGTACTTAAAGTTCACAGGAAAGACCTGGATTTAATCTGGTTAAAATCACCTACTTGAGATATTTGCAATATAATGTCTGTCTTATCCAGATCAAGTCTAAATAGCTTTGCTGCTAACCAGTCCTCATCTATCTTTACAATATCAGAATATAACATTGAATAAAATTTGAATACAAAGAAATGTAAAGTGGAGATGCATATTGATCTTTTATTAATAGTATCATGAACCAAACGGTCAGCATATTCACGCATACATATCTATTTGGAACAGAATAAAATAGCTACAAGAAAGTGAATTAAAAATAAGGTTTTTACATCTTTCCACTGAGATTTGGTAACAAGAATTATTTTGATTCTGAGTGATCAGTCTTATTCCTCATTTCAGCTGTTTATGTCTTTCTGATTTGTTACATCTTTCTAGTGAGAACCAGTTTGCTGTTAAGGTATCAGGCTAGAAACTGGGAGACTGTGATTTCTAAACTCACTGTAGACACAGAGCCAGCTGGTTGATATTGGACAAGTCACTTTCAGTCTAGGAAGCATGCAATAGCAAACTATTTCTGAAAAACCTTGCCAGGAAAATTTCAGGGACTTCCTCAGATAGTCTCAGAATCAGACATGATTGAACAGAAGGAAAAAAAAATATTCTGTGTTTTTGGCTTTTTATATTTTTACTCCTTTTTACATAGTAAACTACTGGGAGTAATTTTGGTTATATCTGGAGGTATATGAACACAATAAATAAATGTACATGTATTTAATTTATTTGCATAAAAAATAAAGCATGCAACTGATACCACAGAGTGTTTTTTTTCCTGATAGGACTGTAGGAAAAGCAAATATGTTACAACTGATTTTCAATCAGCAGACTTCCATCATGTAGAGGGATGGGACCATTCTTATAAACCTTGGTAGTAATGAAACTGACTGTCAATCTAGAATCTTGACAGTTTGTGTTTCTAGCTTTGCTTACTTTCTGATGGATTGGTTGCCCTTGACTTGTTTTCTATCTATAGTCCCATTAAATATTTGCAATTTCAGTATGTATCTTCATGCATCTCCCAAGACATAAAACCTGTACTATCTGAATCCAATAATCTTTTTAAGATTCATATAATAAATTACATTTGCTTTAGTGTAAGCTTTCCAACATAATTTTAGAAATGTTTTGGTCAAAATGCAGTGAATATTCCCTTAAATGCATGAGATGCTGTCCCCAAATGCATTGTTCACTTGCTTATGGATAGATAAATCAGGACATAGCACATATACAGTATTCTTTAATGAAGGAGACCTTGAAGCATGACCATATAATACCTATTCATAATAGAAGCAGAAGTGACATATAACACTTGGTTAAGTGAAGTTCCAGGGCATGATCTGAAGGCACAGGATGCAACCACCCATCCGATAGATGAGTGCCTGAGCTAGTCATAGCTTTTTCTATGAATGGGACATGTAGTTTCATTTAGAAAGTTACTGAAACATAAAGGAAGACAATGAACTTCTGATTTCCTTTTCCTCTGTAGTATAAAGTTATATCTCTCCCACTATTTTGGGATGTCACCTTTTTTTGCAAACTCACAGAACAAATTCTGGATACCATAGAGAGCTTAAAGGAGAATAAACAGAGATAAACTCCACTATTTGCTGTCACTGGAGTTTCCCATCTGTTTCAAAAGAAGCAGATCTAATCCATATTTGTTCCACAGAACAAAACATGTTAGCGTTTATCACTCATTCAAAAGTAACAATGAGAAGCTGAAAGTGTGCTGTTCATCATAGAACAATCTAATCAAAAGTTCAGATAAATCCATCAGATTGTTTGTGATTTCAATACATGGAACATTCTACTAATCAATTTAATGGTGATATAGCAATCCAGAAGGTGAATGAGCTCATTAATCTTTATGCTGTACATGCTGACACCATGCCCTGTTGTTAGTTCAATTTTCACAAAATGAATAATTACAGGTGTCATTAAAGATCAGACAGCACACTTAATTTATAAGATCTATGTTGACCCACTTATTTTTCTTGTTAATTGGCATGGAATCTTTGCTTCCTGTTTATGTTAAGAATTTTTGGAGCTTAAACTTAGAATAAATTGTATAAACTATAAATCAAAACCAACATTTAGATAATAATCATTATGCTGTTTTAAATGGTAAGAAAGTTTCTTGTAGCTTTAAAACATGATTTAAGGTTGCTCTTTATATCCATTCTTTGGATATTGAGCTAATGATGAAGTAGTGAAAACAGAGTAAAATAAAGGAAGGAAGCAGTAATCAAGTCTATCCAGAAAGATTGTAAATCCACAGACTATTCTGAAATAAACTTAAAGACAGTCCAGTAAATATGAGCATACACTAGCTAAAAATCTATTCACTGAAACTTGCATTCTTCACAAATAAGTGCAAGAACAGATGTGACATTAAAATCAATTGATCATTGATATAGTGATTTCTTTACTAAATAAAAGGCAAAGCTAAATATTTCCTTGTCCAGTCATGTCTGATTCTAGGGGATAGTGCTTATCTCTGTTTCTTAGCCAAGGCAGCCAACATTGTCCGAAGACATTCTGTGGTCATGTGGCCAGCAGGACTATATGCTAAGGAACACAGAACACTGTTGTCTTCTGAATGAGGTGGTACCTATTTATCTACTCACATTTGCATGCTTATGAACTGCTAGGTGGACAGGAGCTGGGGCAAGTAACAGGAGCTCCCCCCCTCACACAGTGGGAAACTCAAGATGGCACCGATGAGACAGGCAGCCATCATGACTGCTCTGATCCTCTTTTACTTTTACGTCTAAATAAATTTAATTTAACTAAATTTAATCGATCTGAGTGAAATTTGAATAATTTGAGCACACCTTAAGCAATCCGGTCCCAGAGCTGAGCTGGCTGGTCCTGGAGCCAAGCTGGCCAGACTGGGAGAAGACACAAGGTCTGAGAGAAGACCAGGAAGATGGCACTGGGACGATGGGTGCATGAGACCACCAGGTTCTGCTGAAGAGGAGCACTGAGATTGGGGTGAGGAGGCAAAGACTCTGTAAGCCCCAAAAGATCGCTGAGGCGCTGAGGAGGAGGCTGCAAAACATCCCAAGACATCTCAATTCATCCTGAGGCTGAGGCGGAGGCTACGAGACGCTCTGAGATGCCCCAAAGCATCCTAGAGCCAAGACATCATGAGGTAGCGGCGGCAGCAGCAGTGGCGAGTTGAAGGCGCTGAGGACATTGAGGCGAAAGTCCACCAGAGGCAGCAGCGCCAGGAGCAGCCTTGGACAACCAGGTCTGCCAGAGGCATCAGTGCCAGGAATGGCCTTGGGTAAACAGGCCAGAGGCAACAGCGCCAGAAGCAGCCTCAATTGATCAGGCCTTCCAGAGACAACAGTGCTAGGAGCAGATCCACAGTGACATGCTTGAGAAAACAACCTCTCTAAACAATGAGGATTGCTGTGAGTAGCCTTAGGGACAACAGACAGACATCCCATCCCCCTTGCTCTCCTAAATTTAAATTTAAACCTTAATGTAAATTTAAAGTGTAAATTTAATGTAAATTAAAGTATAAATTTAATGTAATTTTAAAGTGTAATTTCTCCTAAATTCCAACTGTAAATTGTAACTTAACTTTAAGACCATGAGAGGTTACACAAAGCATTTCACTACATATTGTGTACTATGTATGATTATGTATGTGGTAAATAAAAATCTGAGTCAGGTCTCAAACCTGGTCTGTCAGCTTTTCAGCTGACAAGCTCAACAACTAGAAATAAAGAGTATATTTTATACCTTTGTTGCATCAACTCAATTGCTCTGAATGGCCATGAGAGAACATGTGAGTACTTGATAGATGAGCTTATACCCCAATCAACAGTGAAGATAAGCAATTAGTTAATAAGGAGAAGGCACCCTCTTCTTCTGCTCACCAGACCTCTCAAGACTACAAAGATGAAAGTTGTCCCACCGTAATAACCAATAGCTTCACTAATCACCATTACTTCTAGATGTTCTTAGGTGCACCCATCCAACAAATGAGACAGAACAAAAATAGTCCCCAGAAGCATGTGATAGTGTTGTTGGAAGTTAGCATCCACCCCTCTCCTAGAAGAATGGAATATTCTAGGAAATATTAAAAAGGGAAGAATATATTTCCCTAAAGTAGAAACATGCTCTTGAAAAGCAGCCCCCACCTTTGTTAATAGCAGTCCCTACTTTTGTTAATAGCTGGGCTAGCTCTGTTTGCAACATAAAAGACCTTCACCCTCAGGGCATGGGAGGATTATCCAACTCACTGTATGGCACAAACAAGCCCAAAAAGCTTCAACCAAATTTGAATCCATGACCCATGGCAAAATGGGAGTCTGACAATCAGTCAGGATACTTGCCTTTGCCACAGGAACAGGAAGCAAGGTCATAGCCCAAGAGGGTATAAATCTATCCATCTCCCTCACTTTCTTCCCTTTTTCTCCAAGGACTTCAAGCCATGTGGTCCTGCTCCATCAATAAAACCATCCTTCCAAGCAATCTCCATGTTTCCAGTGTCTTTCTTCCCACTTGGAACTAAACCCACATGGACATTTCTTCCAACAGTGTTATAGGAAAAGTCTGCTCTTGCACCAAAATATATTCAATTGCATTTTCAAATGTAAAGTACTCTAATGTACAAAACTAATATAATGAAGACAGGAGAGAACACTTCTGAGACCATAAGTTTGCATAAATTCAACATAAAAATGCAATATCACCAAATATAGTCATTAGCATTACAGATTCCCAGTTTTTATTTTCACATTCCACAATTTCTTCATTAATCTTTCCAAGACTTAAGAGCCTAAAGCTGTCAGAAGCCTTTGTTTGCAAAAATTAGAAACAGTCATCTTCACCCTGGATATTTTTCCAACACTTATGGCATGTCATAATATGAATTATATGTTATATAGTTTATTTGTCAGAAGCACTGAAATGAAAAATATTATAAGAATCATTACAACCGACCTTCTTGAAATGAGGATTTGTTGCCTTTGCAGCCAATAGATTGTGTAACCTGTGGGATATTTCAAAGTGTATTTAACAATTGGAAGTATTCTGAGAGGCATTATTTCACTGCTGTAGGAGTGAAAATAGTTGGATGAAATTTTGTGAAATACAGCCTAGCGGACAATTAAATGAATATTACTCCCAATCGCACAATGGAACAACCAAAATAATTGTCTGGTTTCTGGTGTTATCTTTCTCCTGTTTAGCTATTGTTCCCACCCCCGTTTTACAGCTAAAAAAAGAATAATATGTTAGTAATATGAAATAAATTTGCCCTTGATTTATTTTTACCTCAGCAACTCTAATAATAATAAGCATCAGACAGTAGCAGCAAAATTCACAGAATTCTTTCTTTCTTTCTTTCTTTCTTTCTTTCTTTCTTTCTTTCTTTCTTTCTTTCTTTCTTTACTCCACTCACTCCAGGGGTCCCCGGGTCCCCGGGTAAAGACGTGTACTGGGGCCCCTACAACAACTACTCACAGGAATAAAAATGTAAATGGTTACTAAAATTAAACATATATTTATCTTACTGGCATTTCCAAAAGTATGGGGCCCCTATGCTCATGGGACCCAAGGACAAGTACCCTACAGGCCCATGCATTAAGACAGCTCTGACTCACTCACTCACTCCTGAAAAGATTTGTCAAAAGGAAATAGAGTTTGGGATTAAAACTGTTAACAGGAAGAATAACATAAAAGAAATGTTTCAAAATCAGGGCACTTTTGGAAAAAATGAGAGTAAGGAAGGTACATTAGGGATGGTTGATTCTAGTACAATATATATTAGAGAAAGTAAGTAAGGAAAGCAGTGTATATCGTCAGTTGCTTATGACTTTGCCTAGAAAATCTACAATATTAAAAATAGAACAAGGATAAAAACAATTTTTCCCCCAAACCTTACATTAGGCATATCTCTCACTATCACATTACCTCTCAATATGTTAGTTACTTTATATTATATATACTGGACTGGCTAGGGAATTCTGGGAACTGAAGTCCACACATCTTAAAATTGTCAAGTTAAAAAAAAAAATTGCTTTAAACTTTGCACAAACTTTTGCAGTATGGCTATTTTGCTTATGTCAAGGCCCTAAAGTTTTCTAAAGGATAAGTATTCAGATAACTAGTCAGCCATTAGGAATCTAAACCATGTTATTGATGCATATATAGTATTACATTAGATTGTAACGGAGAGATTTTTAATGAGCATTCTGAAGAGTTCGGGTCTAATCAGAAACCTATTATTATTAATTCCAATTCCAATTCCAAATTTTATTGGTCACATACACAATCATACATGGGTACGATATGCAGTGAAATGCTTAT
>JANHFJ010002020.1:115358-127136 GCA_032468195.1 Cerberus rynchops
TACTTCATGTTATATTATATATAAAGAGAAGTTTCTTATATATAATGGAATTCTGCTGAATCAGTTACTTGTGTGTGTTTCTAAATGTGACTGCTGTGCAAACTTGGACAAAACTCAAGTCTTTATTATCCCAAAAAAACAGTAATAGTAACTTGTATTGCTGGAAATCAGAGTTTGGTTGAACACTGGAAAACACTCCTTCAATTTTTTATTGAAAAGGTAATGAGCTATTTTGTGCTAAAACTTCTAAGAACTGGACAATGACTCTGTTGGCTGTTTTAATTCTACATAACAAGATATCACTTTGCTGACATCTGTCCTCAGTCATAAACAATCTCAATAATGTTAAGGAGGGAAAAGCAATCAAGAAAAGAATCAGAAAAGATTCTGCACTATGCAAACAGTTAACTCATTTTTTATCTCTTCCTCTCATTAAAAGAAAAATTCAAAATAAGCCTGAATGATGCTACCATGCTTGACAGAGGGTGTAATATTATTAGTTCCCACCTCAAGAATTAAGGTCAAATCTTCTCATTTCCTGAACGTAACCTTGGGTATAATGTACTTCTTCACACCATAAGCCAGTGTCGTTGGTGTCCTCTAATTAGGTTCTCCTCCCACAGTTCCCTTCCTCTGCCATCTGTCCTCTATTACATGACACATCTTAAGTTAGTAAGCAATAAGATGGCTACCAGCAGGCAGAGATGTATTCAGAATTACAGCAGTCAAAAATGACTGGCCTGCCTTTAATATGCATGTTGTTGTCACTGCTGCGACTTTTTCAAGTTTGTCAGGCAACTGAAAAATCTATATGGAGAAATTAATTTCCATTTTATAGGTCTGTATATAGTCTGTGTACAGTTAGGGAAACACATTTGTGCTTTTGCCAGCATTAGTAGGCTATCATGAAAGTGGGCATTAAACAATGCATTCATTAATCACATCATCACATGACTGGACTTGATTTTAATGATATTTCTATCACTGTAGAAGCTGATGAGAAGGTCAGAAATCACAATCATATGACTGCAAGGTGCTACAACTATCATGAGTGTGAACTGATTGCAAAGCACCCAAATTGTGATCACAGGGGTGGTGCAATAGTTGTAATTTTGAGGATAGGTTGTCACTTTTCTAAGACCCACATAACTTTAAACCTTTCTCAAACTAATGATCGTAAGTCAAGGATTATCTCTAGTGGTTAAAGACATCACTCTAGAAACCAGAAGGCTGTGAGCTCTAATCCTGCCTTTGGCCAAACTACAGCCAGGAAAATAATGAAGGATCCCAGCCACCCCAACAACAGACTGTTTACCATGATGCAGTCAGGAAAGCCCCTGCGTTCCCTGAAAGCCAACACAGAGAGACTAAGGAGAAGCTACTTCCCACAGGCAATATGGACCCTAAACCAAACCATAACAACCCAGGACTATAAAGTATTCCCATAATCTACCTCTTTCAGTCACTCCCTAACTTAGTCTCTCTCCCTGTCTATACTATTCTCTTGCTCTACTATCTATGGTTGCAAGCAAACACATACACATTTCACTGCCTTTTGTACCATGTATAACTGTGCATGTGATGAATGAAATTTGATTTGATTTGATAAACAATATTATGTTTCATTTTTCTACTATTGTATAAACAGAAAAGCAACACAATGTTTGAGACACATTGCAAGAGACATGTTTTTTATTATGGTAATCATACAAATGATGTGAAGACTAAATTGAACAGGCAGTGGAGAAAGTTGGACTCTGATGCTCCACCTAAAGTGGCTTATTTTGATGGGGCTCTGACACTACCATAGAGCTAGAAAAGTATTCAGATTAAAATCAAGAAGAAAACTTTAACTGGATTTTACACTAGATGCTGATAAAGAGACAGTAGGCTTCTTCTTATAACGATGAGATATAATTTAGTATGAATAATGCTATCTTTTTAAAAGAGTACATTTATAAAAAACTAAGTTTTGCATTTATTGAACTGCAATCAATGATTAACTGCTCTCCAACCAGAAATTGCACTTCCACACTCACAAGAAAAGACTTCCTGTCAACATAACATAGAATCAATGTCATGTTTAATTCCTTAAGTAAGTTTTGTTTCTCCCCATAATCTCCACAATCCTCATAGCATTTCCAGTTCATTACTTTTATAATATATCCCCATTTTTCTTCTTTGCTTATGGATCTTATGTTGGTAGTAATGTTTCCATTCTGCTACTCTTAGTTTATGAATAAGTTAAGGCTTAGGTTTTGTTGCTTTTGTTTTATTTAGGCAAGGGTACAAGGGTACGGGACTTCTCTGTGGCTGCACCCTCCATGTGGAACGAACTCCCCCTGTAGATTCAGACCATTGCTGACCTCCAGACCTTCCAGCGTGCATTAAAAACCTACTTATTCCAACAAGCTGGTCTGGCCTAATACTTAGCGGGGTTTTAAATTCTAAATTTTAATTTCAATAATTATTGGATTTTAATTAGTTAGCAATTAATTTTAATTGATTGGGCCATTGATTTAATTTGTTTTAATTATATTTTAACTTTTGTATATTGGTTTTAGATTGGCTATACACCGCCCTGAGTCCTTTGGGAGTGGGGTGGTATAGAAACGTTAATAAAGATAAAAGATAAAGATAATGCAGGGGTGTAAAACTCAAGGCCCTGGGGCTGGATGCGGTCTGCGGGGTACTTAGATCTGGCCTGCAAGGATACCCTGGAAACAGCGAAGGACTGGCCCGCAGTGCTTCTGCCAGCAAAAATGGTCTCCTGAGCTCCGTTTTCAGCTGCCACAGTCTCCTGCAACCTTCTGTGGGTGAAAATGGCGCTCAGGAGGGCCACACAGCTTCGTTTTCACTGGTAGAGGGTTGCAGGAGAACATGGCAGCCAAAAACGGAGCTTGAAGCTCATTTTCGCTGGTGAAGTGCTTGAGCCACCACAGGCACCCCCAACATGAGTAATGTTGAGCTGGCCATGCCCACCCTGGCCATGCCCATCCCAGCCCTTCAAGGGCTGATGCATCCCTCAATGAAATCTAGTTTGACACTCTTGTTCTAATGTATTGTTCTACCAATGAGATTTTGGATGTTCAGACTTAACAGAGCCACTGGTCTTTGATATTAATAAATTAATATTAATCTATTTGATTCAAGTTTGAATGATACAGAGGAAGAGCTTTGTTATTTCAGTTCTGTGCCTTATTTATATAAATCATTTTTAATGACTTAGCATGGGAGAAAGCAAGGTCCTTCTTAAGCTTCATGAAATCTTTTGTTTGTCTTCTTTTTCTACCTTTGATTCTAGCTTACTTTGTTCCTTCTTTACTTTTTAGACATCCTACCAGTTCTTCATTGATTTTGCTCTCCAAAGGGTTTTGGAGTTTTCCAAAATCGTTGTTTTTGGGTTTAAAGTATTGAATTTAATTGATTTTTTTTTTTCTGAAGGGGTGCAAAGGGGAAAGATATGATGTTAGAACTAAAATACTCTTTTCAATTTAGGTGTGCAACTTGAATAGTATAAAAAAGGTTATAAGGCCAACGATGCACAGAATATTAGATGTCCTGTGTGTGTACAAATTTTATTCCTGTATTTATATGCCACCTTGTCTCTTTGAGAGCTCAAAACAGTGTCAGTTAGGGACTCTTAATTTTAGCTGCAAGCCAAAGCTTGGTGTGAATGTTTTTTGCTAAAAACAAGTGCCTGACCCAAAGTAGCCAGTTAATTCGCTGACGTGAATGAAGATCTAAACTAGGATTTCCCCTAGTTCAAGTCCAGCGTTTTAACCATTTTACTGCAGAAGTGGTGAGTTTGCTAGTGATCACTGATACAATCATTTTGGCAAATCCTAC
Organism: Cerberus rynchops; assembly: GCA_032468195.1. Classification (NCBI taxonomy): domain Eukaryota; kingdom Metazoa; phylum Chordata; class Lepidosauria; order Squamata; family Homalopsidae; genus Cerberus; species Cerberus rynchops. The sequence goes on from JANHFJ010002020.1 coordinate 119,208, forward strand.
CTTATCTTTGAAACATGGCATCACTGGAATCTTAATTATTTTATAGAGAATCTTGCATACAACAAAATTTAAAAACCACTATTTGGGATGAGATTTGATGAATTCACTTGGTAAAGGATATTACATTCCACAATGAATTGCAAACTGTACCTCCAAAACAATTTGTACTTGCATTTGGGTACCAATGCAACCTACTTCTTTCTATTTTCCTCTTTTGCTCCAGCAGAGTATGCTAAACAAAACAAAAGACTTATCTTTTTTTTTTAAGCTTCTTAGGAGGAGGCCAGGCATCCCTGGTGCTTTTGCTGAATATAATGAATTATCTGTTGAATATGTAAATCTGCAAATGGAGTTCCCTTTATTTCTTTAAGATGAAAAGAAACACTGTAAAAGAAGACACTTAAAAGAGGTTTAGCAAGTGTGAAAGAGATGATATGTATGCATTTGATTTTCTTCCAAGACATTAAGGAAATGTGTATCTGCTTGCACAGCAATATGTTGGTATTACAAAACAGTGACTCCCTGGGTTGAATCCTGCTTCCTAATTACCATCTGTCTTCCTTTTGATAATTCAGATTACTCATCTAATGACTTTTAGAATGGGTGATCATAATAAATATAAATAATAAATATAAATATAAATAAAACACATACATTGAATCTCATTAATAACAGTCTTGTACATGGGCTTGTCTGTAATGTTTTCTAATTGTACATCATTAATATGGAATTAGGTGGCTTTTTATATAGATGAAGCGACCTATTTTTAGTTTTCATTAAGCTTTCTTTTGGGACACCATTTGTCCTGAAGACTGTTGTACTCATCCCTTTCTTACTTACATATTTACACGTTGTTGCTAATGTGTGTTTTTCCAGCCTTGATTTCTGTTGAACAAGTGGAGATCACTCTGCATACACGCTGTATACATTTTAGATTTTTAAAGCCTACAGAATAGTAAAGTAGAAGAGGTATTAGAATAATTTGAATTACAGCACTAACGATAACATAAATGCTGGGAAATTTTCAAAACTTTTTAGAATATTGCCAGGTTCACATTTCTGAGGTCAGTTTAGGGGCATTTTATTTTCAGAATAAATCTTACAGTTTAAAGATACTTACTTCTGAGTAAATGATTTGAATGAAGAGACTATTTGCATCTCTACATTTTTTAATGGTACCATATATCAAACTATTAATGGCAACATCAGTTTCTATGGGATCTCAGCTGCCACATTTTCACTGGAGAACAAAATAAAGTTGTGGAAAGATGCAGAGGACATTAACATTTCTGTTTTTAATGGACGACAACCAGTAGCTGTTGAATAATTTTCCTTGCTTGTTTATTTACTTATATCTTTATTTATAATGCTTTTATTCTATCCAGTAAAAAGTGTTTTCTGATTTCACTGTACTGTTGCATCTAATTTATAAGAGCAGTACTTAAATCTTGACAACACATTTCTTTTAATGGGATTCTGCCCTTCATCTTTTTAAAAGGCTGTATTTCTTTATGCCTGATCTGCCCTGAGTGGTAGCTCTTTTACCCTAAGGGTTTCTGAGGGTTTTTTGAGTCCAAACCATAAGAACATAAAAACAATCATGTTAAGCCAGACCAGTGGTCATCTAAATTCAGTGTTTTGATTTCATAACCTCAACAAGATACTTTTGGGATGATCATAAAGAGGAGATAGAGACCTACCCCTCTTCCTGCTGTTGTTGAAATTTATAGACATGCTTCCCACAACTGTGAAATGTGGACAGATGGACCTTTCTCTAAGGAATGTATCAATTCTCTTTAAAATTCTGCAAGTTAGTAGCCACTATTACATCTCATGGTAATGAATTTATCAGATTCCCATGTAAAATGTGTGTGTGTGTGTGTGTGTGTGTGTGTGTATACATAATGTTCCATTATGATGAAAAGACTGAAAATGTTAGATTAATTATATACGTTCATGTCTGTCTACGAATTTGTCTTCTATCTATCAATATTCTTCATATGTATATGAAGGATTAAAACTTTTTACAGTATATGTTGATAACTATTTTTTTCACTGTTTAACATTTCTATCTTTTGTCTTATTTTTTTCTTTCACTATATTGTACATTAAAGGAACTAAAATATCATAAATGAATAATGAAAGGAACAAAATATATGCTGAAGACAATTTGTGTCTATAGTCTCTTTTATTTTCCCTTTTTCTATGAAATTGCTAGGGAAAACCCTGCAGAGCTTTGGAGTTAATGGCTACCAATATAGGGATGACACTCGATTCTATTTTGCTCAAAACAACTTAACTTTCAACAGTTCCTAGCATTTGTAGCAGGCTAAATGAGAACAAAGAACCAATATTGCTTTTTTTTTAAAAAAATGCAAAGTATGTTGGAATTTGGAATTCATCCTGGCAAGGAAAATATTTTCTTAAAAGTTGAAAATTATATTACATATTAGGTATGTGAGCTACCTAATTGGAAGTGGCAATGACTCTATTGCACAAATAGATAGTATACACCAGCTATAATCTTTGGCACACAGCTGAATTGAGTTATCTACATTGTAGATGTGCATATTGTCTAAACAACTGTGTTTTTCCTTATTAAGAGGTATCTTTAGCGGTTTGCAGAAGCATTAACGACTACAAAATTATATAACTAGGCTCTTGATCAAGTACATTATGCAATGAGTTTATAATTTTAATATTGAATGTTCTCTAATTTTTGTCTATTTTTTCCATGGTATCATTTCAGATGCGGCCCTTAATTTTTAAAGTACCTTATGGCCTAAATATTTGCAAGGCCACCTGTTTTGCTATGAACCTAATCGGTTCTTAATGTCTATAAGAGGCCATTCTAAGATCTATTCCCTTGCAGCAATCTCCACCTAGAGAATATGAAAATAGCTTTTGGGAGTGAGCTCTAAATAATATTCTATGTTTTATTTCTGAAGCATCCTAAAGGTATATAAAACCATCATGTGCTTCCCCTAGCCTACCTTGTCATACCCCATCTATGGTGAGAAGAAATTAGTTTGCAATGGTTTGGAGTTCATCCAGTGCACTTGTAGCTTAACCTTCCCCAGACTCAATTAAACTATAGCTGAGACTGAAAGCAGTCAGTTGCTGCTAATGCCTGACCTTGTCAACTTTAGTGCTGCTCTGTGAATCAACAAATGACATGGAAAGGAAAACAAGCCACAACTGTGTTTCACTTTGATACCATTCTAGTTTGCCTTTTGGATGGTTTCAGCCAATAGCAGGAGAATTGATCAAGCCCCCCTTTTTTTCTTTTATCCATTGTCTTCAAACTAATATCCATTGAGATGGACTGTGAAATGGAGCTGGGACATTGCTTGCAATCTAGCCCATTGCCCCAAAATGACTTTGAAGCAAAACAGTATCCTTGCTAGGTATCCTTGCTAATTGCACAGCATTGCCATTATCAGTATTGAGTTAACAATGCCATGTGCTACCACAGGGAACCATTCAAAACCACACATGGTGGTGGTGGGGTCTCAATGAAATGCATTCCATTTTGGAGCTAAATTTAGAAAATTTAAGCACATTGTTGTAAGTTAGCTTTTCTACGTGTTGCTTCAAAGCCACTATTAGCTTAATATTTTACGTTACAATTATTGTGGCATGGCTTTTTTTAGATATGCAGTGTAAATATATTCTAAATACTAGTCAAATCACAGATCAATTTACTTAAACCTGTTTACAATCCTCAGCCAAGTGACTTGAGTTTAAACAAAAATTAGCATTTTGCACTGAATTCTCAATAACAATTCCCAGTGATGGGACAAACTCAGAAATTTATCATAGAAGTTTTTTTCATCCATATTCCAGAACATTATTGTCATTGAATGCCATTTTTGTTACCAGGCACATGTTTCCTAAATCCTTATTACTAGAACTTCATTTCCATTTTCTCTCATTAGTCATAAACAAGTAAAACAAATGTTAAACCTGGTCCTGCAGGTTTAACATTTGTAACTATGTATTAGCGTAATTTGCTACCTTTTATCAGTAAGAAATTGAACACATTTTATACTCCATAATGTGAGTGTCTCATTTGCTTTGTGTCTTGCATTTTAGGCATAGGAGTCTAGAATATGATATGGTGTAGTAAATTAGTACTGTCAGAGTTTCTCGTTCTGTAGTGTCACTGATTTCATGTCACCAATATTACATTTGAATAATTAAACACAGGAGCAACACTTCTGAAAGTCTACTGAAGAAAGATGTCATATACTGTATATGTGAACAGGTTTCTCTTGTGGGAGTGCAAGTGAAAAAGTAAATTTGCCATCAATCCTTGCATTTATGACATTTGCAGGTCTGTGAAGCAAAGGAAAGCTGAAATAAGATCATAAGTAGAGTTGGGTTTCTATGAGCAACTGCTTTGCTTAACAACTTTGTGGTTGCTTTACTTATTCCTGAATAAGTAAATATTGCTTAAGCTGCTGAGAAGTGAAAGTCATAAATGAGCAACTTAAATTCTTTTAAAAAGATACATTGCTCCCTGATTCCTCTGTTTTAAAATGTTTATACCATGGTGCATTATTTTCTGTTTTCAATTAAAAAAAACCAAAGTAAAGCATTTTAATAGTTGTTTGGGTAAGTGTATTATTTATTTATTTGTTTGTTTGTTTGTTTGTTTGTTTGTTTGTTTATTTAACAATATTTATATACCGCCCCCTCTCCCGAAGGACTCGGGGCGGTGCACAGCCATTTAAAACAACAAATATGACAATTAAAATACAGTTAAAAATAAATTAAATTAAAGTGGCAAATTAAAACCAAATTTTGGAAATATTAAAAATAACAATTTAAAATTACCAATTAAAAACCAGTTTAAAAACCTCCAACTGATAGTTACATAACAGTAAACATTAAGTGTTCTTTTTTGAATTTGACAAAGAGCTAGACAATTACTTCAGCATCAATCATGGGCATTTATCAAGTTGCAGCCATATTTCTAAATTGCTATTTGCCAAATATGGAAATAGAAATGAAGCATTTATGGCTATTTGTTGGAATCCACTCCTTCAATATAATACACAAACAATTTGGATGTTGCCAGCAAGGTATGCATAGCTTACCCCAAATACTGTATCCTATCTTATAACTATTTAATTGAGTGCTTTTTTGTACTTCCCAGTTGTTCCAATGTCAAAACTGGCACCAATTCATTTCTGGAGGCCAGAAATCAATAATGTCACCCTCTATTAATTATCCACTCACTAGCAAAGGGACCCCAGGGCATGTTTTTCTAGTCTACTTCTAAAGTGCCATTTCTGGTTTAACACCTCAGGCCCTTGTATCTGGACTGAGATGATGCTGTTCTATTTGGTATGGGTTCACTCTACAGTCCATTAGCTACTCAGCAGAGGAAGAAATGCTTCTTGAATTGACTCAGTACTTACTATCTTCTGTCATTGTTTTTAAAACTGCATTCCATCATGAATGCTGTGATAGCACTATGACTCTAACTCTTCCCTTGTAAATACAGTAGAAGTATTGTGATTCAGATCCTGACAAAAAGGATTTTTTTTAAATTACTATTTTTCTTTCCTTGAACTTGTTACTTTTGTCTGTCTGTCTGTCCGTCCATCCTTTGGTCCCTCCGTTTGTCCATTGGTGAACTGTTTCATCATTTTTTCAGTCACCAGAAGCATTTTACCATCAACTTTCCTGAGACTGCACCGGAGTAAAAGGTCTCTGGTGTTTAGGTACATTGAGTTTAATTAAATAGGCCTTAGGACAAATGGAGGGACCAAAGGCAGATTACTTGTTGGATTCACTGGCAGCAAATGTTGAGATCTGGCTAGATCCAAGTGATGCTTTGTATCTGCTATGTGCTATTTAATGAGTTCTTTGGTCCTACCAGCAAGACTTCGGATAAAATAGTTTTCTTCACTTAATAGTCAAAAGAAGTCCTCAAGAAAATTTTCTTTGAGAATGCCTATCAAATGTTCACATAACTGAATGAACAATCTTTTGTTTTGGGTTTATCAGCATCTGTGCCTATTTATTTCTGCTGGTATTTCTGTCAAGTCAAAGCAAAACTGCTGACCAAAGCAAAAAAGCCAAGCAATGGCATGTCTGTGAACTGAAAAAGTTCTGGGTCATATGGGCCTATCTAATGTATCTGAATGTCTTTGAGGGTTTTTTTGATGGAGATCTTTGCTAGAAGTCAGAATGATTCTAATAGAAGAAGAATACATGTAGCTCAGGGTTGAACTATGGAATCCTTGGTGCATTCTGAGCTTGGCTGGTTGCTTACAAATGTTTCATTACCCAACTAGGTAACATCACCAGTGGTCTAATAGAGGAGTACCCAACCCCCATGTCATGGCCCACTACTTGACTATGAGTCATTCAGAACTAGGCTGTGGAAGTGATGGGCACGTGTATGCATCCACTTGAATGAGCAATAGGTGAGCACATGTGATTGTGCTCCATTTGAATGAGTGATGGGTATGTGTGCCGCCACTCACACAAATGGAGCTGCATGCACACACTTACTGGCTGCCTACGTGGAACCATCCCTCTCCTCTCCCACCAATCCACATAACTGTAAATGTTGGGAGACTCTGCTCTAATAAACACCAGACTCAAAAGGAACCAAGGAATCTAGAATGATTCTAATCACGTATTATCGGGCAAGCTGATCGTCACATTTTTGTTGTCATAGTAAACCACCCCATGTGACCGCACTTGAAAGTCTGAAGTGGGATGTATGATTGAGAACTATGTTTTCACCTGTGTTTATTATTAAAGCAAAATCACAACAGAAATCTACTTTTCCGTAGTGTAAAATATAGGACAATATTTGGATGTGCTAAATTTCCCAGTTCAAATCAATTTGGACAGATTGCACGTATGAAATGGTACAAGAAATTGAACCGAATGTGACCAAAGCCGTTCAGAAAACTTTGCATGGTTTACCCACATGGACTCATGTGCTTTCATGGTCCTGAGAGATGTGAATAAGATGAGTATAATTTTGTGTTTATTTGGAACTTTTTAACCTCTGTATTGGATTGTTCTTCTAAAGCAGTTCAGTCTTCTGAAAGGAACTGAATTCAAATCTGCCTGTTGGGGCTAGAGAGAAAGTGGCTAATTTTAAACACAAGATTTGTTCTGGGGATTAAAAAAAATTCTTTACAAAGCTTCTTAGAACTGCAAGTACTCAATCTAATAACTGTTAATTATTTATAATGACATATCATCCCCATTAGAACAGCAATTGCCATTGCCATGTATTTAGTATCATGTCAGCATACCCTCCCAATTATACAGGAGCCTTAGAAATATATTCAGTCAAAAATATAGATCTGCACATGAACAGCATTTAATTTTCTTCTCTAAAATAGGAATGCATGAAAAATATAATTCATTATAATGTTTAGATAAACATACCACTTTTATAACTGCTTAATATATTGAACAACCAAAGCCTGTGTTGCATTTGTACAGATTGCCAATTTGGTTGCCAGTATTAAGATAAGAGTTGCTACTTGTTTTCTATTTTATTTCAAATACCGAAGCTGCATTTCAAGATAAAGTCATCAATTTGAGATTGCAGTCAATTGGCTGGAAGAAGGAAGACCATAAACTTGGTAAAGAATTAGCCTAATTTTGAAGAGGCCAGACAGCCAGCATCAAGATTTGTCACGCCCAGGACTCTGAGTCTGACACTGAAGAAACTATTCCAGCTGAACCACTGGAATATCAGCCTCAGGAACATAAGTCAGGAATCACCTAGGCCAGTGGTGGCAAACCTGTTACTTATTGAGTGTTGAAAAATGTGCACTTTGCATGTGCCATCTATGCTTGCGTGTGGCTCCTCCACGTGCTTTGCATGTGCAACTGCAACATCTGCACATGCACGCAACTTTTGCACATGTAATGCATGCACGCTGC
>JANHFJ010002022.1:5531-15963 GCA_032468195.1 Cerberus rynchops
TAACCCTGTAAAGTTAATCTTTACAGGATTAACCCTGCAAAGTGGGAAAAAAACAAAAGGAGATTTCTTCTAATAATGGTTCTTTGAATTGCTTATAATGGTTACCACGGGTTCTATAGAACTGGTGCAAACTGGCTGAATTTCACCTCTGCTTTGAGCCCTCGGATGCCACATTGCATAATAAATATGAATGCACCTTCACTGCTTGGGATTCAGTTGTATGAAATAGCCTTCAGATTCAATTCCCCCAGTTGTCAAAAAAGGAAGCCAAACTGTCTAATTTGGGCACCTACTGATGAATGTGTGTGACAGTACCTATCAGAATCAGGAAGGAAAGGAATGAATACGAAACCAATTGGGCGAAATTGCAGCCACATCATGCCCAGCTTGATTCTGACCTTTTTTTAGTTTTCTTCTCCCCTTTAAGTACCAGATAAATGATAGATAATGACTCACTCATCTCAATCCCTCGCACTAAGCTCCACAATCAAATCTTATTGCAGAGGCATGTCAGGTATGTCACTCTGAATCGAGGGCAAGGTAAGTGCCTAGAATTTCATCAATAACAGAATAACAGAGTTGGAAGGGATCTAGTCCAACCCCCTGCTGAAGCAGGAGACCCTATTCCATTTCAGAAAAATGGGCATCCAATCTCTTCTTAAAAACCTCCACACAACTTCTGCAGGCAAATTATTCCACTGATTAATTGTTCTCACTGTCAGGAAATGTCTCCTTAGTTCTAAGTTGCTTCTCTCCTTGATTAGTTTCCACCCATTGCTTCTTGTCCTCTCCTCAGGTGCTCTGGAGAATAGCTTGACTCCCTCTTCTTTGTGGCAGCCCCTGAGATTTTGGAACACTGTTATCATGTCACCCCTAGGCCTTCTTTTCATTAAACTAGATATACCCAATTCCTGCAACTGTTCTTTATATGTTTTAGCCTCCAGTCACCTAATCAACTTTGTTCCTCTTCTCTGCACTCTTTCTAGAGTCTCTATATTTGTACTATTCCAGTTATTTCCTTAATTAGGGCCTTTTACATCTTCAACTTTTTAAGAGGGTAATTAGTTGTGTTCCCTTGTGGAGAGCTATTGTTGTGGGTATGGTTTTAATATATCCATAGTACATAGGCACTGAAGGTCATTTTCTGAGTCCACAAAATCTTAAACTATTTATTGACTAAGGGCAGGGAAAAGAACATTGAGATGGAGCTATCTGGCAGGAGACATACTCCACAATTCAGCTAAATATGTATTTCCATTGATTGGGACCTAGCCTTCACGTTGAAAAGCTGCCTGTTTTAATATCAGTAACTGCTCTGCTCTCTTTCACATTAATGAGTCAAATTTTCCATGTGGCTGACTGAGCAACCATGCCAATGGAAATATTATTGTCATATCACAATTGGCCACAAATATGGCCAAAGAAAACACCCTAGGTGTTTATTGGCTATCCTCATCAATGGGAAAAGTGTCTTAATTTCAGATTTAGCTCAAAGTAATGATTGGAGAGAGATAAACATATTGAACCTGGCATGAATATGTTGTTATTGAAACAACTGGGTGCTCATGACATCGGAAATCTTTATAGTTTAATATAGTTGAATTTCATTATGATATGTTGTCAAAATATTTTCCCCTTTAGCATTTTTCATATTTCCACAATGAAATTGCTCTCATCTGAACTTTCTGAAATCAATTAATTTTTGGTGCAGTATTGGATGTCTAATTTGCTTTCAGTGACTATCTTAAGAAAACTAAAAGACCATAGGAATTGATCTCATGCTTGGATTCATCCTATACATTTGCTCATTTTGTATAAATAATTGCTGCAATTGTGTTTAAATAAGACTACTCTTTTGCTATATAGACAGGAACTTTATAATTATTAGAGAGAGAGAATATTGTTGGAAGAATCTTCTACCCTTGAGAAAATGAACAAAACAGTTTTCTTATATTCAGTGTTTTTATATACAACATTAGACTGCCTTTCAATGTATTCATTGGTTGGGAAAAAATAAGTTTGCATGTTAGGTTTTTTTTTAAAACTAGTTTTCAGTGCCCAAGTTGGTACTCATACCATGACTTTCTGAATGTCATGAAGTTCTGCATGTAACTTCTGTAAAAACACATTCACAGCAACAGAGTGTCAGGATGAGTTATAATCATTTTTCCCAGGTCTGGTGTTATGAACAGAAGTGATTCAAAAATTATTGCCTGAATGACAAATACTATATAATTGTACATCCCCAAATGGAAACGCAGACAGAAAAAAGGCTTTTCAGATTACATGAATAGACTTGTAAATGTGTCTCTATTAATTTTAATACTGTTTAGTTGATTTGAGAAAAATCTGTTTCCTGTGATTTCTTTTTCTCAAATGTTAATTTACTAGTCAGTATAAAAATGCTATAACTCTAGAAGCATGATAAAAAGGCTGTTTTCACTGTTGTGACTTGAGGGAAATTAGTTTTGTGGCCAATGAATCATTTCCATAATTGCCAGTCTTATAGAGTAACTAAAACTAAAACAAGCACAAGACAGATAAAATGAAATACCATACTCTACACAGTGTTACCCATATTTTGAAGAATCATCATACCCAGGAGAATAATTGTCTTACAAACCTGATTATGATTATATAACTTTTGATAGATGATAGGCTTCCACTCTGATATTCCAATCAGGAAGCTGAAAGAATTCATGAACAGTGAGAAGGATTATGTGTGTCAAAACAATTTTCCAGCTTTGTGATTGGCAGTTAAGAGCTGGCGTGGTTTAGTTGTTAAGGTGTTGGACTAGAATTGGAGAGATCACAATTCAGTCTATCTTCAGCCAAAGAAACTCACCAGATGACCCGCCCCACCTTTCTGTCTCTCTCACACTGAGAATAATAAACCCAGTTTAGGATTATAAATATGTCTGAAAATACTGTATTTAAATTCAAATTCAAATTTTATTGGTCACATGCACAGTCATACATGGTACGATATGTAGTGAAATGCTTACGCAACCATTCACAACCACAGGTAAGTTAGGGCAGAATGGGAGGGTAGGAAATAGGTTGGGAATATAGATAGGTAGTTAGTTTATAGGCCATCCATCTCATATGCTTGACCTTGGGCAGTTCACAATTAAAATATTTGTTTTGTATGTTTATGACCAGGGTCCCAATCTCTTCAAGATGTAAGCAATAATAAATATTTTAAGAGAGGGACAAATCACCCCTTGACCAGGTGAACAAACATGTCAGCTTGTGTTGATTCCACATTGAATCTGTTTTGCTTTTAATGAAGACATTTGAGGACTTTGGCAAGCTATCCTGAACAAAATTGTCACTTTGGCAAGCTATCCTGAACAAAATTCTCACCTGGTGCATATGATTTTCCTTTATCTTTATAATACTAAATTGTACCTTTCCTTTGTGAACTCAAGGCAGCAAGGCAGGTGTGTGTGTGTGTGTGTGTGTGTGTGTGTGTGTGTGTGTGTGTGTGTAGGTATGGATATGTATAGCTCTCCCTGCTTTCTTTTGAAGAGATATCTGTGAACAGGCATCTGCTTTTAGACATGCTCTTCTTGTATAGAGGCCAAGGAAGAAAGAAGACTTTCACGCAATATAACATGAGGCCTGATTCTCCCCTTGCACACTTCTGACGAATGCCTGGAAGTGATTGCTTGAACTTCATTTGTGACTTTTCCTTCTTTTACTGACAAAATGACTAAAGAGAAAAAGGCATTCTACCAATGCATTGGTAAAAGTGTGAAATCTTATTACCTAACTTGATTTATGTCTCTGGGCAACAATCATATTGGCAACTTGTGGAAGGGTAAACAGCCCATAAAATGTTCTCTTGGCCTTAGTACATATTCATAGGAACACTTCTTCTGCATGTTTTTGTGTTTGTTTGTGTGTGTGTACCTCTGCAATAAAAGACACAAAGAGGTTACTGGCACATGGATAACTTAACAAGTTCAGGCAAAATCGTTCCTCTTCAAGAACATCCAGTTCCTAGAACTGATATTAATAATGGCCGTATTACAGCATTTTGATTTTGCTCAATTTTATTTTGATCTCCAGGCTGTAATTCTACCTCTGCTGACATTGGAGTAAGCTTTCCTGAACTCAGCAAAATTGCTGAAACATATACAGTACACAGGTTAATGCAGCTAAATGTTCAAGTAGCTCAGTCAATATTTCTGCAGATATTCAGGCAGTGAATGCATTTCTTGATTGCAGTCAATGACCAGAAAAATGACATGTTTAGCCAGTCATCTGAAACAGAATATGAGCTTCCAAGTGGGATAAAGGTGCACAGTTATAGACCCTCGAGCCGTGCAAATGGCTACAAGCTTTTAATGGCAAAAAAGTTGTTTGAACAAGCTAAAAATGTTTAGAGATGGTTTATTACTGTTGTTACGATATTTTAATAAGGGTGATGGATGGATGGAGAAATTCATGCAGAGTGCTTTCTCAGTCTGTAGGATTTCAGTTTTAATTCTCTTAAAGTGGGACATAGCTCAGCAGAATGATGCATGCTACTCAAGAGCTCACAATGAACATGCATTTAATATATTGGCTTCTATAGTCCATGTTAAAAGGATATTTTATTGTTTGTCAATTACATTTATGACTTCCCTTTCTGGGAAACCAAGATGGTTACCCACGTTTCAACTTCACCATTTTAAAGTGGTGTGGTGGTGCAGTGATTAGAATGAAGTTTTGCAGGTTAATTCTGCTGACTGCCAGGAATTCGATCCTAATTGACTCAACATTGACTCAGCCTTCCATCCTTCTGAGGTGGGTAAAATGAGGGCCCAGATTGTTGGGGGCAATACGCTAACTCTGTAAACTGCTTAGAGAGAGCTGTAAAGTGCTGTGAAGTGGTATCTAAATCTAACTGCTGTTGCTGTTGCTATTTCATCTTAGAGCAATTCCTCCATGGCTTTGGATGGTCCATAGGGAACTCCATAACTGAATTCCATGGCTGGCTAATTTAACCTTACTGTTCTGTGCTCCAAATCAAAATATATAAATCACAGCTAATGAAGCAAAGCAAGTATCAAAGCTATAACTGATATTTCTTGCACCAATATGTTGTATTTATGTATTTATTGCCACCTTCAGATTCTTCTTAGCAACTCTGGCGAATCAGGAGTTAATCTAAGGATCATGATCCTCCCCTTTTCTTTTTCATTAGCTTTGCTTTCAATTGATCCTGTTAGCGCACATTTGAATTTGCTATTAGCTAGTAAATAAGTTGATAGATCTGTCATGGTTCTGGTTGACATCCTTATTTGGACACAACTGTTACTATTAGTTTCTTTAATAGGTGCTTGAGTACTGGAAGTGCAGCTGGAGAACATTATCTCAGCTTTCCTGAAGAAAACATATGTTTCCAAGTGAATTTCTGCTTTTTCAACTGTCAATGACATTAGAATTTACCTGAACAAAAATGTAATCATATGTCTCTTGACACTGAGTCATCATAATTAGCAGTCTTGAGATTGATGAAAATGATGTTGGATTATTGGAGTTTCAACTGGTAAAATAGTAGTATAGAATTATAACTGAAGCAGAAAGAGGTCTAAGGAATAGATTTGTGGATTGATATCTATAGAGATTCTCAATCATCCAGGTCATGGTTGTCCCAAAGGTGCTTTTTGAAGAGGTAACTGGACTTTCTCATTTTTCTTTGAAGACATTTAACTTCTCATCCAAGTGAAGAAGCTTCTTGTGGATTGAGACTGTCAAGTTCTCCCAACATCACAACTTCAACTTCACATTGCTATCAATGTTTGCCTTATAACTTGTGCTTTGCCAGTAATTGACTTCCAAGTGATCTGACCTGTTACAACTTTATACATTATGGCCTGAGCTTCTAATTCACCACATTTCACAGCTAGCCTGAAATAAGTGACAATAGATCTTTGGGAGACCAGGGGCCCAAGGAAAAGAGGTAAACACACGTGGAATTACCAGTCTGCAACTCAAATTTCAGACAGCTTTCATCAAACTGGAACTCTGAAATTTGAAAATTTGACACCTTGGGAGAATCAGGATTGCTGATCAGACCATTTCATATCTAGAGAGAGGGATGCAAAGATTAAAGCATAACATCATAGGAATGGATGAATAGAGCTTTAGAAGATGAGTCAAAACAGGGAACCATCATCTGTGTAGTATTTATAATGGCAAAGTTGAAAAGAAAAGGAACAAAGAGACAAGAAACAATCAAGCTGAAATATTTTGGCTTCTTTGTAATGCTTGATCCTTTTGTATAATATTTCTTGTATAGTGAAATTGGAAAAAAAAAAGTGGTTCTGAGAAACTACCGTACAAAATAACATTTGAAGATGGTTTTTAAATCTTTAAAATAATTATGATTCTTTATTATCTACGTATATCCACATCCAGGCACAATCAATTCAGCGCATACTGTGCCTCCTCTATAAACATTGCTGCAATATCAACTTTCCTGTAGTTTATGACATTCAAAAGTTGGCATTCAGTGCTTGTGCTTGTGGGTAGAAAAGCCACTTTGGTTCCATATGAGTCAGGACCCAGGTAATTCAGTACATTAGTTCTCAAGAAAGAAAGAAAAAAGAGTTTTAAGAATTAGTTTGTTGAAACTGTGTTGTTCTAAGTAAACATATTATGAAAGCACAATGTGTTCTGCAAAAATTGATTTTTTGGCAATTTTTAAATAGCCATGAAAGTGAGCTGCTATGAAGAAAAGGAGCAAAATTAGGCCTGCCGCTCATTTTTCCATATGTATGCAAATATTACAACTGACCCTTGAACAATGAAGGTTTCCAATTCTTGTCAGGATTTCAGTAGAATTAAATAATTGGTTTCAAATTAAGACTAATGAGGATCTGTATTCTAAATATATTGTTGTTGTAGCCAGTGTTGCATTTAAAATAAATGACCCCAAATAAGTCTGTAATTTTAGAAATTTAAATCCACTTCTACAAATGAAAATCTTGAAGGATATCCTTACCAGACAAAATTATTTAACAGTATATAAATTTATCTAAAATAATGTGAAAACATACTGCATTTGAAATTAAATTCACCTTGATTATATATATATATATATATATCTTATCCCAAACATACAAAAGCAATCTAGACCCTAATCTTCAAATGCTCCCTCTGTAAATAAAACACTGAGGCATTGATCTGCTTGTACTGGAATTCCAATCATATCTACATTTGAGATTCAAAGTACAATATTTTGGTCTGAAAAAATCTTACTTGTGTTCTCTTAATTCACTGTTGGATGTGTTATGGGGTCTTCAGCTAAGATACTCTGTTCTTAGCCATTTTAGTTAGAATGGCTTTAAAATTTAAAAAGTGGCTTTAAATTTTCTATGTCTGCCAGCATCCCCATATGAATAGACATACCATTTTCCCCTGTAAACTATTGCTGGTAACAATTGGAAGGTAAGATAGTTGCTAATCTTTATTGGATATTATCCAAATATCAATAAATGATAACTCCTCAATAACCAAAATAGAACATAATCACTTATTTTTGTTCCAGTGGTGGCAATCAGCCAATAGTCAGTGCAGCCTTAACCATGTCTGTGAATAGCCAACTTGATCAAAATCCTGATAAAGAATCCTACAGAATATGAAATTTTAGAATAGTAATTATCACTTTTACTTAATGTATACTATATTTTCCAGAATTTTATCTATAGCCAGCTGCATAATAGAAGTAAACTTCCAGTATCATGGTATAGTATAGAATAAGATGATGTGGTATAGACAATGATCACTTCTATCCTTGTTTATAGGGATGGTTGTTCAGACATTGTAATTAATAAAGGAAAACCTAATCTATCATCAAACGTGACCTGTCAATCCATATTAATTAAATGGATGGAGACATCTGGAGTTGTCAGATTCTGAAGATCAAAGCAGAAAAATGCTTTACCCTGTGTTCTTTTAAGACACAGAGGAAACTAGCTTGCATTTTGCTTTTTGCTTTTCGTTTTTCATTCCTTCCAAAATCTGTTTTCATTGGCTGACTGAAAGACAGATAAGAAGAAGAAGACGCAAAGTCTGAAATTTTGTTTGGTGAACAAGGAATTATTTAGCAAGCTAGGAATTTGTGAGACTACTATAAATTTTGATTATTATGGATTTGTACTGTATAATATATAGATTATTGTCTCCAATTCTGTCCCAAATGTGCTTTTTGTCAAAAGGCAACTGAACTTTCCTGGTTATTTTTTTCTTTGAAAACATGTACTTCTCACCCAGGAAGCTTCCTCAGTTCAGTACCATATTTTAAGAAAGATGTTGACAACCTAGAATTAGTTAGAGAGCAGAATGGTGGTAGGGATTGGAATCATGTTATAGGAGGTGTAGTTAGAACAGTTTAGGTAAATTTCCCTCAGAAAGGAGAAGATTAAAATAGCAGTCTTTAAATATGTGGAAATTTGCCAAGGCAAGAAGAGAGTTGTTCCAGAGGGAATTAAAATACAAGAAAGCAAATTTCTTCTAGACAATAGAAGACATTTCCTAATGCTGAGAATTGTGGAACAAACTGCTTTGAAAATGACAGCTTCTCTCTTGGCAACTTTTTAAACAAGATGGACAGAAATATTTGAGGGAGACTTTAACAATAAACTCTACAATGAGCAGGGTGCTGCATTGCAAACACTCAAATAGCCTTTAAATTATATGGGAAGATTCAAGAAAGAAGTTAGATATTTGCAGAAAAGGAAAGAAAAGCTGGGTATCTTGGCTCTTCCTCTGCCTATAATTCTCTTCATATTTAGCTCATGATGGGGTTATGTATATGTCAGGCCACAGATTAGCATAGATAGGCTAAGAATTTTAAGCAATATCAGTATGATTTATAGCATTTTAATTGTGGAGATCTAAGTAATCTCTTCAGAAAAACCTCCAGTATTTTAAAATGGCTTTGCTATGAGTGACAGTATTAAAAAAATAAAAAAATAAAGCACAGATGAGAAGAGGGAAATGTTATGGCTGAGCATTAGAAACACAGTTGGAACTTGGAACAGAATCTGTTCTCCTATTAAGCTAGTCCAGCATAATATCCAAATCTTGATACATTTGTCTTTTAAGAAATATTAATATTATTTTTTTAATAAATTAGTAGATTGCTCACTATTGGCACATATAATGGATGACCTTGGGAGTTGAGAGAAAGAAGTGCTACCTGAAGAGACAAGAAAAGAGGGATCCCTCCAAGGGCTTAAGGCTCAGAGGAGGAAACTTAGAAAGGATCGATCTCCCCTAACTGATCAGATGGTTAAAAGTAGTGGTGAGAAGTTTATATTTTTGGACTTGCAAAATTCTGTTAATGTGACCTCACAACAAAGTAGAATTAATTCACCTAGTCATGTTTCCTGTCTGGTTTATCCAGGAGGGCTGACATCAATCTTGCAAACTGCTCCTTCTCTTGTCTGATTGTTTCCTTGGCAAGATCTTTTTCATTTGTCCCTCAAAGACACCCACAAATTCTACTACCAATGGATGGCATAGAAGAAGGATCCTGAAATTGTAGAGAGCATGAGTGCCTTTGTGCACATTTAGACACACACTCAAAGCTTGAATTTGCTGAGGGATACTTCAAAAGCAGCATGCCATGTTTCCAAAGAGTTGTCCGAAACGATCAGTATTTCATTTCTTAATCCAAGGACAAAATGTTCTATCTGAGCTCCCCTTCATAGGTGTGGGAAAGGGAATGTTGTCTTTAGTGTTTGATTTGGCATAACACATCTTATTTGATTTTCCTCTATATAGCCTAGGTCCACTTCTACTTTTCCTCATTCCATTACTACAACATTCACTACATCAAGTTTCAACAAATCACATGTATTTTTTTTATGGATAAAATACTTCTGCACTCTTACTGTAATACCTGGAAATTGCCTTAGGTTTAAAAATTCAAGTCAATGCCTTCTGTATAATAATCAAGCAGCACAAATTCCACCTTCGAGCTATATCTGTTGCACAATTGAGAAACTTTAGATAATTGAAATTCAGCTTTTCAGAAGCATGCCATTCCTTTAGGGAAGGAGAAAGCTTCATCTTTTTTTTTTTTTTTTTTGAACAGGTATTATTAAAATTATAGATCTCTTCATAAAAGAGGCAAAAAGAATCCGAAGACTGGAAAACAAAATAGCAGAAAATGAATCTAGCAGGTTTGTCATTATATGTTATTTGAATTTGTTACACATGTTCTTGCAATCCATACAAGTAGTTGCCTCTTTGCAAGAAAACAGCCACACAAGGATTATAACTCGGATTTCTGCTTATTTTTCTTTACATTGGTGTTTCTAAAGCTTGGCAACTTTAAGGTGATTATGATTGTATGTTGTCTCAAGGGAGGGGGGGAGATTTTTTTTTTGTTTTTTTATATATACATATATATGCAGGTCTGGGTCTATTC
>JANHFJ010002022.1:86467-101283 GCA_032468195.1 Cerberus rynchops
GGCGGATTAACAAAAAACAAAACAACCCAAAAAAGATGTCCTGTGGGGACATAAAAAGAATCCTCCCTAATGAGACAAAAGGCCCATCTAGTCCAGTTCTTGACTAGCCAACTGCTCAGCCAGAAGTCAAGAATAAAAGAAGCTGACTTGCAAAGTATTGAACTAGATGCATAATCCACCCAAGTCCGAATTATTTCTTTAAACTGGCTGTGACTCCCCAGAATTCCAGATACGGTTTTTCCAAGCCCCTCCTGGAGAATAGAGGAATTGATCATTTCTACATATAGAGATTTCTCCAGGGCTAGCTACAGTTCTCTGGCCTGAAGATGACAGGCAAGCATGGAATATGACGAGAAATGTATAATTTTTTATGTGGTTAAGACTAAGAATCTCTCAATCCGTTGCTTACCTCATAAGTATGTTCCTCCCCAGAGGCAACTTTTCTGTCACCCTAAAGTGATAGAGAGATACAAAATCAGACTTCAGTTAGCTTGCTATTTCTTCTGATAATCACTTGAGACTTTTTGGCTAAGTATTCCTGATCCTTTTCTTTTTAAATTCTTGCTGAGCTTATTTATCCAGTAATCTTAATGGTGTATTAAAAATAGAATATTTAGGGAAAAAATTATTAATGGAAAACAGAAAAGGCAGACTAATTTGAGAAGATCCTTTGAGATGAAATGTGATGATTTGAAAGAGAAGTTGCTTCTTGGTCTCTCTGCTCATTTTATGGCAATGTCTGCTTTGAAATATTTGAGATTGTTTCTGAAGTCCATCTGATTATGGGCAAAACCAAGAAAACACTCTGTTCATCATCTTCTTTGTAAGGTCCTCTTATCCTATCTTCCTCCTTGAGTTTTGTACTCATATTTTTCACAGAATATATGCTTCATCCTAAGAAAAGCACTTGACCTTATCTCAACCCATTACCTCAGCTTCTGTTTTGAGGATTTATTTCTGTTTCTGTTCATGATGGGAACTGTAGTCCAGTAAATCTAGAGGATGGTAGAGATCAGGCTATGGCATCCATAGGCATGGGTGAGGTGAAGTGTGGTGGTGGTGGGAATCCATGGCTCAGAAACAAACTCAAAAGCAGAGTTTTCTCAGCCTTCATTGATTTAAGCAGATTTGAGTTTGCTCAATTTGTTGCTTCTGGAGGCAACAATCTTCAAATAATCATTTGCTAGTTTCTATGTTACTGAAGTATTTCAAGTGTTTTCTCATTTATTCATCCAAATTTTCATTTGTTCATTTATAAACACAGCAGAACATGAAACAAGAAGCAAAATCATGCCATATATATTATTACGCTGGCACTCTGTACCAGTGAAATATCAGCTTTTCCACCAATCTTCCTCCAGAAGAACCAGATCTTAAAAGCCACTCTTGTATCTGGAACCACCTATTCTAGAGGAAAGGGGCTGAGAATAT
This sequence comes from Cerberus rynchops, assembly GCA_032468195.1. Taxonomy (NCBI): domain Eukaryota; kingdom Metazoa; phylum Chordata; class Lepidosauria; order Squamata; family Homalopsidae; genus Cerberus; species Cerberus rynchops. The sequence goes on from JANHFJ010002022.1 coordinate 87,899, forward strand.
AAAGGTGCACCCTCAGACACTTGCTAGTGGCATTTCCTTGGGGCTGAATCTGCAGGAAAGCCCCCCCCCCCATATTCTACCTTGAGAAAGCAGTCCCACTCTCTTGAACTATATTCCTGCAATGCTCCAAAATGCCCCAAAGTCCCTCACATATTCAGGGAGAAGCCACCCACATGCACTCATATAAAAAATCACCATTATAGTCTAGTGGTCAGTCAAGGCCCCAACTGAACTGCTAATATGAATATTCCACTCACTCACCTTCCATAGTGTTAGGATCACAGGCATGCTCACGAAAAGGAGAAGAAGAATTGTCTGGATTAAGATGATGGCATCTTTCACTTTGTGCCGACTCTGTACTTGCTCATAGGTGCTGATACCTTCAAAACAACAAGATGAGCCCACTTCACTTCTGTGCTTTGCTTATCACACCGTGATTGTGTACCCCTCTATCCTAGGACTACATTGACAGAAATATCCAGTTTCGACCACTGCTTTCATTTCCATCTTTGAAATGAAAATAGTCCTGCACTATATCTAGGACAGAATTCACATATGTGTACCTAAATATCCTTAGCTTATATAACATTTCAATTGTAAGGGATGTAAATTTAGGAAAGAATATGGAGATTTCGAAAGAGGTCAGATATCTGCCAGGTGCTTTTAAAATAGTCAAGAATGCTAGTAAGGACTGAGATGTTGATGCTGTTATACATCTTGGCACGAATGATCTGTCCCGAAAAGACGTATTTTCTGTGCAGAATTATTTCCAGAGCTTGGGGTACAAACTTAGAAGGATAGGCTGTAGGCTTACCTTTTCAGAGGTTTAACCAGTATATAAAGAACAAAAAGGAAAAGGCCAGCATATAGTGGAGTTCAATGTGTGGCTAAAAGAGTGGTGTAAAAGGGAAGGTTTTGATTATATTAATCATGATGTCTGCAGCTAGTCCAATGAAAAATTGTACAAAAGAGACGGTTTGCATCCATCAAAGAAAGGGACTGAGTTCCTTGGCATTGAATTCACAGATTTTCTGGAGAAACATTTAAACTAAACAACAAGGACAGAGAACTCATTGATGTAGAACATTTCTGTCCACAGCAATCTAAAACCAATACGATTATCAATGTATGTAACCTAGATGTCTATGCGAGTAAGAATATCAACCTTACTGCCAAGCAAAATCAAAACAGGTTATGTAGAAAGTAAACACAGGGTCAGTCAAAAAGAAATGTCTATACACTGACACACAGAGTCTGAAGAATAAACAGGGGGAATTAGAAATTCACGTAAAGGAGGACAGATATAATATTGTTGCCATTATGGAAGCTTGGTGGGACATTCAGCTAAAAGGATTTAAATTATTTAAAAGAAACAGACCAAATAAAGAGAAGGTGGAATTTGAATGTCAATTCTTCACTGGAGGTGTGGAGCTGTTCTTTTCTAGGAAAGTCCCTTCAACTCTTTGGATGAAAAGGTAGCCAGATGGAGGAGAGAAGGTATTAGCAGGGTTTTTTAATCAAACATAATACAGGTGGAAACACAATCCTTGGTTTGGTTCACCAATAAAGTGGCCTGATACCTCGAGGGTTAAATTAATTTTAATGAATTCTAAATTATATTAATCGTTTTTAAAGTAATGGGGTACTGTTAAATTGTTAAATTGATTTTTTTTAAAAAAAATTTTTTTAAACTTCTTAACTGTAATTTTAAATGGATTAGCCGCAGATTTAATTTGTTTTAATTGATTTTTAATGAATATTTGTGTTATGTTTTATTGATGGCTGTACACTGCCCCGAGTCCCTCTGGGAGAGGGGCGGTCTATAAATAAATAAATAAATAAATAAATAAATAAATAAATAAATAAATAAATAAATAAATAAATAAATAAATAAATAAATAAAATAAGATAAATAAGATAAATTGAAATTTAGTAGAGGGCATCAAATTCTGAACTCCTTTGGTTGCTATAAAGACACTGATGGAGAGGCAAAGTCACATCACACGCAAGTTTTAAGGCTAGACAAGCATAAAAGTGACAGAAATGTGAGGAATATAGTATTTGTTAAGTAGGTAATTCTTGGCTTACAGCAGTTCATTTAGTGACCGTTTGAAGTTACAACAGCATTGAAAAAAAGGACATGACAATTTTTCACACGACCATTGCAGTATCTCCATGATCAAAATACAGACACCTTTTTGACATTTGCAGTTCCTGGGATCATGTTTTCATCTTTTGCAACCTTTTGTGAAGCAAAATCACTGGGGAAATCAGATTCAGTTAAAAACCCTGTTACTAATTTAACAAGTGCAGTGGTTCGCTTAACAACTGTGGCAAAAAAGATCAGTAAAATGGGGCAAAATTCATTTAAACAACTGTCTCGTTTAGAAACCGAATTCTTGGGTTCAGTTGTGGTCAAAAGTCAGGGATTATTTATAAGTCCAGTATTTAAAGTGCAGCTAGCATTTCCAGATACCAGAGCCGGAAACACCTACATAGGAACATATTTTGCCATCAATTTAATGCAACCAGATTAGGTTTCAATTGAGCATTGCAAGACATACAATTTAAGAGGAAACATTTCTGGAGCATAAAAATCACAATTGGTCCTGCTGAGTAAAAGGATAAAATAAAAGTCTTTTCAATGCAATGACTGTCAGATGGATGATGGTTTGGTTTTGCTGTGTTTCCTTTACAATGTAGGTAGGATAAAGCCAAGTTGGTTTCTGTTCCCATCGAGGGCAAATGCTTACCGTGTAATAATATAAATCCTGCAGAGAATTAGGCACTTCCGCATTTCCACTTCTCCACTTTTTGGCTTTTTTTGTTTTTGCTTTAACTCAAAACATCTGGAAGCCCTGGCCCAAAGGAGAATGGTGCTGGCCAAAGTGCACTTAGCTGTTTTACAACAAATACTTGGTTTTGTTTTGTTTCCCCCCCAAAGCATCTGTTACTGCATTTGTGACAGCAAACATTCACTTTCAACAATTCAGCAGAGGAAAAGTGGAGGGAATGTCTGAAGAGTTATGCTATAGAAGGGAAAGTCGTTATATAGAGCCTCGGTGGCACAGTGGTTAGAGTGCAGTACTGCAGGCTACTTCTGCTGACTGCTAGCTACCTGCAATTTGACAATTCAAATCCCACCAGGCTCAAGGTTGACTCAGCCTTCCAAGGCGGGTAAAATGTGGACTCAAATTATTGGGGGTAATATAATAACTCTATAAACTGCTTAAAGAGGTCTGTAAAGAACTATAAAGCAGCATATAAATCTAAGTGCTATTGCTAAGTGCTATTGCTCTATGACTTGTCTGGCATAGCAGGAGCTCTAAAGGACTTTTCTTTTCTTTTTCTTTTTTCTTTTTAAATGTCTATCGGCCCCACTGATATAGGTAATAGTTACAGCACTGGGGAAGTAAATCAATCTTTTTCCCAGTACAATTTTCCTAATTTGAAACTCCCCAGGGTGGAGAACCACATACAGCAGCATATCAATTGTACAGCAAAGGGAAAGATAGAAGAGTTAATAAGCTGAGAAAACTGTCAATCATCACCATTCAAAACCGGGAAGTCCTATAGCTGCTAATCCAGTTCTTTGGGACTTTGGTCAGACCGCATTTGTCCAGTTCTGGAGACCTCACTTAAAAAAAGATATTGATAAGATTGAATGAGTCCAGAGATGGGCAATAAAAGTGATTCCAATGGGGGACAAAACATATGAAGATAGATCGGAAGAACTGAATATGTACAACCTGGAGGACAGAATGAAAAGGGTGGGGTGGACACAATTGAAACCTTTAAATGTATTACAGTTGTGAATGAGGTTCTAGAAGGCAGTGTTTTCAATATAAAGCAAAAATCCACAACATGGGGGCATAACTTCAAATTGGCAGGAGAAAAGTTCAGAAGTAAGGTTAGAAAGCATTACTTCACAGAAAGAGTAGTGGAGACTTGGACCCAACTTCTAGCAGGAGTAGTGGGTCAATCATCAGTAACTGAGTTTAAACATGCTTGGGGTAAACAGATGTCAATCGTTTGACAAACATTAAATAACAATAACAACAGCAATGACCACAATAACAACAGCAATGACCATAATGATAAATACATTAAAAAGAAAACAAAAACAAAGCAAACAGTCAAAGGAAGGATTCGGTGGACCATTGAGTCTTTTCCTGCTGTCAGTTTTCTATGTTTCTGTTTTTCCTTTGGCTAACCCAGATGGAGACCTGCTTATTTATTATTAATTAATATTATTTGTGAATTGCTTAATAAAAATGCAATCCTTCTAGCAGTTTATAATAAAACTGCTGAATTAAACACACAAATAGAGTGTGGTCCCTGTCAGATTTGGTATTGGAGAACTCCAAAACAAGAACAAGAAGAAATCAAACACAGACTCTCACATTGACTCATGTAGTTGCACCCTCCATTTTTTGCAGAATAAAGCTTTGGAATAGAGTCAATAAAGTAATCAAAGTAGTTCTTGAGTATAAGAATTAAGGCTGCAAATCCAAACTCCTGTCAGAGTTCTATCAATACATGTCTGTCAGACCCAAGGAAACAGAAAGACACTATGAGCTAATCAGAATAGTTTCTTATTGTTACTTGCCTATTTACAATAATCTAGCCAGACTAACTACACTCTCTTAGGAACAACCAGACAAAAGCTCAAAGGTTTATTTGGAACAGAGGGAGATGCCAGCTCTCTGTCGCTTCCTCTTTCACGAGGATTCCAAGTTAGCCAGACTCTTAACTCCACTCCCACTGTAGTTCCGAATTCTGCCACAATGCCAGAGACCAACTGAACCCCACTTGGCTTGGCAGCCCTGCTAACTCATGCTGGCTTAGAATGCCAATCACACACCATCCAAAACCAAAGACTGAGATTAAATGCAGCAATCTGTCCTTCATAGCAATTCTTAGTAGTGAAGTCCTACTACAAGCTGAACTCTATTTAAGGGGAAAACTCATTGGTAAATCTTTTGAAACAATCAGCCTGGGATGAAAATTCCTAGGCTTGAGTCAACCTCTGATTTGTTGGCATTTCTAAAGGGGAGATCAGGAGCTGAAGTGCAATAGAAATGAGACCAGATGCCTTTAACAAAAGCAGTGGGAGGAATGTTGAAAATATAGTCACCCGATGAAGTGCCTGTTTACCTAAGATGTAAATCAGGGATAGTTTTCTTTTCTTCTAATTCTCAAATATGCCTTTGGCACTCCGTGGGAGGGTCTTTGGGCTGGGTTCATTCCAGGGTACAGAACAGACCAGCAGCCCCTAGAGATGTTGCCAACATTTCTATTTAGCTGATTTGGAATAAGAATTTGTCCAGCTCATCACATTTGGCTGCATTTCTTTTAAAAAAAAAACTGTTATCCTGCTTGGATTGTAATCCAAGCTGGTACATGTAAAAAGCTGCCACAGCAGAAACCCATATAAAGAAGCATTCCCTTGGGGTAAGTAACATTAGATGTCAGGTCACTCAGCTATAAAGACAATTCTGGCTCAGTTACCTTGGGTCTGCATAGCAGAACACCTTTCTTCTGAAGATGCCAGCCACAGTTATTGGTAAAGTGTCAGGAAATCTGTTGTCTAGACCACAGTCACCAAACCCTGAAAGCTCAACAACGCCCAATAGATACTGATGACGAAAACTTACACTGATACATTGTTTTCTGAAATGTTGGGCCAATCTATTTGTTTAGCTCAACATACCTTGCTGAGTTTTTGTTGTAAGGAAAACATGAGAAGAGAGCATTATGCACCCTGTTTTGACTTTGTGCAAAATAATGGCAGGTGGTAAATCCAATGAATCCTTAAATAAATAATAATTAGCTCATCATGCCAGGCTGAATTAGTAGAAAGGGGGTATGTTGGGATCCATATACAGCTAACACAGATATGATCCAACCTAAGAAGTATAATATCCATTCTAGGGAAGAATATGCAATCTGATGTGACAGTGAAACACAGGTTATGATCTTTACATTATGTATAGGATATAATTAAGTACTAAGGAAGAACTCCCAAGGGTGTTCTAAACTGAAATCTTACAGCAATGAACATGGTGAATGATTGGCAGATATTACATGTCAGGAATGCCTTTCCATGGGGGATGACAGGCTCGGCATTTCCAAACAAAGCTTGAACCAGGAACCGATATACAAGATACTAATGTAAGGAGAGAGCAGGAAATTAGATAAATTATGAAAAGCAATATTTTCCTGCCAGTATTAGTTGAGAGTGGCCAAACAGCGCATTCAGGCACGTGCGGTCCTTCATACACCATGTATATGTTTTGCTTATTTAACCTTTCTTTGTCTTCCCTTTTAAATGTCGGCCTCAAAATTTTCTCCCTCCTCTGTTTGCTCATGCGCTGATGAAGAAATATGTGTCTGTAGGATTAACCGAGAACAAGGTTTGAACAATGTTTCAGGGTAAAAAAAAATTCTTTGCAAGGCATTGCCAAAATAAGTTCTCAGTTAGATAGATCCCTATGTGTCATTAAGATTAGCTCTGCAATACTTTAGAGTCATCCAGGTTCATCCAGGTTAGATTGAGTGAAAGACAGCCTGTCCAATGCCTGCACCTTTGGAATTGTGGACTGTCAGGGCAGCCCACCAGGCCCAGCACTATCTTATTAACATAGACTATCCAGACTGCAAACACGTTCCAGCATACTTTAACATGCACATACATGAAGAAGGCATATTTAAGGTAATTTGAGGTAGATCACACTTTTTTTTTAAAGGAAGGAGTTATTAAGGAAGGAATGTTCTAACTTTTCTCTTCATTAATATACAACTTCATGATCTATAGAATATTCTGAGAAGCAAAGAGACCTAACTTACCCAGAACTTAGAAAATAGTTTCTGGCCATCTTTCATAGGGAAGAAGCAATGACTTCATACATCATTTTGAAAGTGAAATACATTCATTTGTACAATTAATAAGCTAGAGAAATGTTCCAAAGCAGAAGAATTATACAAAAGAAATACAAATCAACGATGTTATTTGGAGTTATTAAAGCACAGAAACTGCAAATGATTGGTATCTGTAATTTAAACTATAGTCTGAAATTTTACCTAAAATATATAAATGTTGTAACTTCTCTCTACTACAATAAAATAGTTTTAATTTATATGAAAGCACAATTCTGTGAGCTTGCAAGAAAATACATACATACATACATACATACATACATACATACATACATACATACATACGTGTTAATTATATCTGCACCTATGTTGATATGTTGATTGCCTGCCTTAGTACTATATGCAAGCCCACCCATTGTAATATCTTGTACAAATCTAATAAAATATGGTTTAGTCAATAAGCCTAGCTAAACAAATCATGGCTTGGTGAGATGCAAACCACACTATCTGCCTTTCAACTGCCCATGTTTTCTTCTCCTGCAAAACTTGCTTCTTCTTTTTCTCAAAGCGATTCAAAATTTCTTCAGCATTTCTTCCTGTGTATTTGAGTTTCATTCATGGATCCAAGGTGGCTGGGCATGGTGATGCTGGGTTTACTTATTTTGTGTTTGTCTCAATATAGCTTCCTCCCCTGCTGTATTTTCTCTAGCTGTCATTGTTTTCTGAACTGGAGGGGGCGGGGAGAGGAGTCGTCTCCTCGGGATGTCATCCTTTGGGATTTAATTGTAATCAGGGAAATCAGTGGGGAGACAGATACACAGGTAAGCAATTATGCAAGTGAAAGGCCACCCTGAGTCACTTTGGATGGTGAGACAAGAGAAATCTAATTACTCATAAAAACATCATTTTTTTGGTCTCCTTTGCAAATCATCATCCTCATCCTCATCCTCAAATGAGAATAGTAACATATTACATAACATAACAGCACAACATAACACAATATAATAAAAGCCATGGTGGCACAGTGATTAGAATGCAGTATTGCAGGGTAATTTTATTCACAGCCAGCAGTTCGATCCTGATGGGGCTCAAGGTTGACTCAGCCTTCCGTCCTTCCGAGGTCAGTAAAATGAGGACCTAGATTATTGGGGGCTATATGTTAATCCTGTAAACCTGGTTAGAAAGGGCTGTGAAGCACTGTGAAGCGGTATATAAGTCTAAGTGCTATTGCTATATATGATGGAAATTTTCAGAACACTAAAGAAATGATAACACAAGAACAAGTGTACATATGCTTGCTTCGACAGACACACCTATGAATTTAACATTTGTAGAAATATTGTGTTCTTGACCCTGTTGTCATTTAGAAACAAATATGCATTCATAAGAAGTCAGTGTCAGACTGCAAGGTTTTGATGTGCTGTCTAAGGACAAGTAAAAAGTGTGAGAGGGGAGGGAAAAAGGAAATTGGCTTTTAATTCCTGCAACCTGAGAAGAATCACTGGATTTTACTTAACACACATGGATGATTTAATTAAGAGATACCGCTGCATTGATTCATGTTATTGCTAGAATTCAAACAAAACCTTTCAAGTTTTGCTTTCCTTCTGCATGGCCTGAGCAAAGAGTTTTGATCGCCCTCTTGCCTTTCTTAAAACCTTCCTCTTTGCACTCTCTATTTTGAAAACATGATGCTGGGAATCATTTTAATTAGCCCTCTCTTCCTGAAAGGCAGTTATTATGAAATGCAAGGAGATGTGTCTCAGATAACCGACCAACACCCACTTTCCGTTGCCTGCAGCATGTTTGGAGTGGCATCTATCCCAGACTGAAGCAACATAAAGTGGTGTCAACAGATTTCATCTGATTCAGAGAGCTTCCTACATCTTAAGACCATCTAGTCTAACCCCAGGATCCACAATACATACCTCCTGAATTTCCAAAGTATAAAGAAGCAACAGCTAACTAGGCCACAGAGCTAGACTACAAAAGGAAATGATTGCTACCGAGGTTTACTATTATTACTACCATTATTAATTCATTAGATTTACAAGACTGGCAAATCCAAAAGACTCAAAAGGGGACTCAAGTGTTATATATGTAGTACTTCTGTGATGGGCATTGACAAATATTTGAAATGCAAGTAGTCCTCAACTTGCAACTGGAATTGACCTGGAATTATGGTCATGAGTTTTTGTGGTCATGAAGTGACTGTGCCTGATTTTACAATTTTTTGAAGTGAATTCGACAGTTGTTAAACAAATCTGTTTTATCTAATGGTTTTTTGGGGGTTTTTTTGCTGGAAACCAGAAGTAAATACTAAAAACTGGCAAAAAGAAAGAGAGAGAGAGAGAGAGAGAGAGAGAAGAGAGAGAGATTGAGATTGTGCTCATGTCTCTGGAAAACTGCAGACAGCCATAAAGGCGAGTGATTTACCAAATGCCTGAAATGGGATCACATAACCATGGGGACGGGCGTTGAAACTTCAAAATTGAGTCATAAATACTTTTTTGTGGAGGGGTCTGTCATAATTTTGTATGGTCACTTGTATATATGAGACAAATGAGGGAGCACAACAAGCAAATCTAACCCTTTTTGTCCTCTTTTTAAAAACTCCATTATTGTTATTACTATATACGTATTTTCAGATGTATTTCTGTAAGCGTAAATACAGAAGGCTGGAAGATGGAAATGGGCAAGACAGATTCCCTTCCTGAGATTTTTAAGGGGGATGAATTCCAGCAACTTTCTAGTCCCACAAAATCTGAGCTTTGTTATATCCATGCTAGAGATGGAACATGCAATATGTCTTGTAATATTTGCAGGCCTTCTTCCAGTACAAAGTGGGATTCACCTACACCTCCCACCCACGTGGGAAATTGAGGCAATTTCCAGCACCGCAGACCTATCCACACTGGGCCTGGCCTAACACCAGAGGTCAGATTTGGCTTGGTTTGTGCCATTTGGAAAACTGCAAAGGCGTCTGGGTTAAGCCCCTGAAGATCCTGGCTTCCCTTCCTTTCCATTTTCACTATAGCCATTCATGCCACATCAAAAAAACCCTGAGTACCAGGACTGGTACTTATTAAAGGATCAAAACGGAAACGCCCCCTCAGTGTGACTTTTTGGATCCCAGGTCTGATATTTTCTGATTTAATAGAAACCTCTAAAAATGGAAAGCCCAAACTTTTGCAAAATTAAAAACATGGAGATATTTCCTGTTTGTTTAAGAAATAAGTTTTCTTTCCCCCTTTCCCTTCTTTAAAAAAAACCCATCTTGATTTTGGCTAACAATTAATGAACAAAACCAGTAAGCAATTTTGAACCAGTCATCAGTTTAAATTTTTTTTGGGATCATTTATTACACTAATCGGTACTTTTTAAGTTCTATATTCTTTTCCTTGCAATAAGAGCTGGTCCAGATTGCTTCCGATAACCAAAGCAAGCTATTGCTGCAAATTTGTAGGAACATCTCCAGTGATGGTAATAATTCTGAAAGCAATGGTTAGGATAGTTCCAGATGTCGATACAGTACTTAGATTATGTTTTCCAGGCACAACTTAAAACCTGAGTGGATCCCAAAAACCACATGGAAGGAGAATAGATCTGGGGGTGGACAGCGTCTGTACAATTTCCTTTCAGTTTTGCAGTCAACTGCAGACAGGTGTGAAGTATTAGCTAAAGCTAAAACCAGACTATTGCAAGCAGTAAACTTTTGGTAAACAAACATCTTTCCCGTGCTGAAACACCAATACGCTTCATTTATTGCAAAGATAGAGGCTTTGGAATTAGACTGGGTGAAGACTAACCCAGCTGGAGGATTTTGGGAGTTGGAGTCCACACATCTTAAAATTGCTGAGGCTGAAAAACACTACTCTAGGGTATCGTCAAGGTAAGGAAAAAATCTATAGATGTTATGATGTGCACATGACTATTTTTAAACTATTTTAGGATAGGTTTATTTATGTATTTGTTTATTTAATTATTTGATTTTAAACCTACTTTCTGGTATTAAAAGTCAAGTCATAAAGCAGGGAATGTTTCAAAGCAATGTGTAATAAATTAAAACCAATTAGAACAGATATGGTTTAGTGAAACATTAGTGAGTTTTACAAGCACCATCAATTTAACAGCTAAATTGCAGGATAATCCTGAGCAAGATCAGAAAAAAATGATGTTAGACTAACCTAATCTGCCATCACTTCCTGTTAAGGCCCAACCAGTGCAGTATTTTAACATTTTAATACTTTTACTTTTCTTGACATTTCTAAAATTAAGTGTTTCAGATGGGTATAATTAAGTCTCAACTGCCATTTTTGCCCCTTATTTGTAGAGATGATTCATGAACTATTATGTTACAATTAAAAAAAAAATATTATTTGAGGTACCACAGGATCCTTTCTGGTTATTGATTTGCTGCAAGAGATTACAGAGTCAACACTTTGGAAGTATATTAAATCTTGCATCCAAATTTTTGGTATGTTAGGGAAAGTTTCAAGGGACACATGGTTACATTTTCCAAAACATTTTAAAATGAACCGCTTCGAATGAAGTGCTGTGTTAGTAGTACAAATAGCAAAGTGGCTGAATCATATCTTAATTTTTGAATGGAGTATAATAACACTTTATATCTGTCCTGGCCAGGAACATATCCATTAGGTTAGCTGTTCAATAAGAAGATCTCTACCATTAAATAAGTAAATTGAAACATTTTCTTTGGGCTGCAGAGCTGCCAAGGGGGACTTTGATCAGAGAAGAAACTAACAAATCACTCCAATTAAAAGGCAACTTGGAAGTGTGTGAGAGCAACTTGTTGTGCATTACTTGTTGTACCTTCCCTTTTAAAAGATATTAATGTGGTTTACTTTTTCTTTACTTGATGACTACACTTTGATATTCCTAGGTCTCATTTTTTTAAATTTATTTGTTACATTTTTATCCTGCCTTTATTTCTTTATTGGTAACATTCAAAGCAATGAATATATTTAATACATCTTCCTCCCGTTTTTCCCATAGCAAAAACCCTGTGAAGTGGGTTGGCCGGGAGGAGGGCGGAATTGGTGCAAAGTCACCCAACTGTTTTTTGAGGCTAAGGTGGGACTAGAACTCTGATTTCTAGGCTGGCACCTTCATCATTATACCAAACTAGCTCTCTTATACTGACTCATAGAAATTACGATGAGTACAGATAATATTTAAACTATGCATGGAGCAGCACTGAATCTGAGCTAAGGCTTCAGCATCCAACAGTATCCAAAGGTGAACAGCTGTAGACCCAAATCTGTAGGGCACACTTTTGTTCATCTACTATCTTAATAAAGAAGCTAAGCATAACGGTAGCTAATTACTTACCATACACTATGATCTTTTCTTCAGAAATGGAAAGCATCTTTGGCCTTCTAGATTTGTATGGCTTGAACTCCCACCAAACACCCAGTCATTGGCAATGGCAACTGCTGCTGATGGGTATTGCAGTCTGGCAACATCTGGCAGGTCAAAGGCACCTCGCCCCTGGCCAGACATGCCCCAAACTCAAGAATCCACTGAATCATTAGAAACAACCACAAAAATATTCTCTTCTGACAGGCTGCTTTATATTTATTTACCATTCAAAGGAAAATGCGGGCTATGCTCTATATAAACAAGCCATCTACCAGCATTCTTATTTTAGTCTGGGCTTCATGGATGGACAATTGACTTGGTCTGCATCTCCTGTGTCTCTTGAACTAGATGGTGGGTAGAGGGCATTATAGACTTTAAAAAAGCAATTTTCATTCCTTTAATCCTTTGTCATATAAATCCTATGTTAATATAAACAAAGAGAACTGAATCAGGGAGAAGAATTCAGATGCAAGTCTATCTCTGGTAGCTAATGACACAAATTTAAAAGGTCACATCATCAAGTCCAGCTTTCTGCTTCCCAAAATATTCAAACAAAAATGCATAAAAAAATAACATTTTGAATAACAATTCAAAAGTGTGCAATTTGGAAATGGGCATAGAAAATGAGTATGTTAGAAGAAATACAGTATGTATTTTCAAGAAGCCTCTTTTCTTTGTTTCAAATTGACATATAAGCAGGCTAAAATGAACTTAACCTTTTGGAAATAATTACAAAATGATTGAACTGATGGCTGACAGCTTTACCTATCCTATTTTTTTCCTTTCCAGTCATGAAATTTGATTTAAAAATTATTTATTCTGGTTCAGGTTTGTTGGGGGGTGGGCAGAATGACCATTTTCTGGTCTGATTTATCTGCAACCTGAAGTACTTTTTTAAATCATGCAAATCCATTCAATATTATCCCAGCTCAAATCATAAATATATCTATTATTTAGCCATGAAACTAAGGGCTATGAAACAGACATCGTTGCTTCGTAGAAAAATACATATGGTTATCAGATTTTGAAATGTTAGAACAGTGTTGTTTTTTGTCTTTTTTTTTTTTTTTAAAAAAAACCTCAACTCATTTGATATATATCCAGCTATTTGTATACTGCTACAA
>JANHFJ010002025.1:30598-42500 GCA_032468195.1 Cerberus rynchops
CCCAGCTTCTGCCAACCTAGCAGTTCGAAAGCATGTAAAAAATGCAAGTAGAAAAATAGGGACCACCTTGGTGGGAAAGTAACAGCGCTCCATACGCCTTTGGCGTTTAGTCATGCCAGCCACATGACCATGGAGATGTCATCAGACAGCGCTGGCTCTTTGGCTTAGAAACGGAGATGAGCACTGCCCCCTAGAGTTAGGAATGACTAATGTATGTGCGAGGGGAACCTTTATCATTATTTATTTTAGAGAATTTATATAGCAGCTCATAGCAACTCTAGGCAGCTTACAGACAATAAAAAGAATGTAGAAAAAGTAAAAATAATAAAAAATAACAATAATAACCCTATCCCCCTTGGTGACAACATACACTCAAATCAGCAGGCACATAACCCACAGTTGCACAAAGCCCCTCTTGGCCATGACTGCCACCTGTTCTTCAAGCAGGAGTCTAGGAGAACCCCCAAATTAGGCACTGGGTCTGTTCGGGGCAGTGTCACTCCATTTAAGACCAAAGGTCTGGCACTTCAGTATGGACCAAAGAACCCAAAACCTAGAGCCACTCGGTCATGCCAAGGTTCAGTTTCATCCGATTGCTTCCCATTCAGCTCCCAAGAGCCTCTAGGCACTGTGAGAGGGAAGTCATGGCATTGCTTAACTCACCACAGACTGAGACGTACAGCTAAATATCATCAGCATATCTCAGTTCATGATGATCTCACCCAACGGCTTCATGAAAATAGAAAGTGGAGAAAATACTGAGCCTTGCAGGACCCCTCAAAACAGTGAACAAAGGCTGGACCTTTCACTTCTTATTAACACTGACTGAGAGGGCCACAGAGGAAGGAAATGAACCAGGATAGTCCACCTGCAACCCCCAAAGCTACTCCAGAAGGTTATGGTGGTCAATGATATTGAAAGCCACTAAAAGGTCAAGTAGAGCAAGGATGGATGCACTACCATCATCCCACTCTTGCCAGAGATCAAAGTGTCCATATGAATAGTTCCAGCTGCCAACAAAAGCAGGGAAACTTGTCTCTTTTGTTAGCTCTGCCTCCATCATAGAATCCACACCATCTTTCAGAGCTGCAGCTGCCGGCTCTTGGATTCTCGGGCCAGGGCTTAATTCCAAGTGATCACAGCACATAGAAGGTAATCGTTCACTGAGATCTGGGGGAGTCCAAGGAAGCTAAGTCATAAATTATCCGCTTCCTTTCCTCTGTCTCATCTTTCAATTGCCCCTTTCTGATCTCTCTGCCCTTCAGAGTCTCGCTCTTCAGAGTCTTCTGATTTCTCCACCAAATTTCCAGCCTCTCATCAAACTTACCATATCTGTCTCCCTCTCACTTTTCTCTAAATACTCCTCACTTCCACATCCCAATCTCAACATCCCAAAAGCTTTCCAAAACCTCTCTACAAAACTCTTTGGAGCTCTATCAACAAACAAACAGATGCTGTCACCATTTTTTTTAAATTACATCATATTAATCTTCTAATTGTGTCTAATTTTCAGAAAACATGACATTTCTTTTTTTTCACTTCACTAAAAGAATTTATTTGTTTAAAATAAAAGTTTAGATTTGTTGTTAAAAGTATGTAGTAATAAAATTGCTTATCCAAGGGGA
Source organism: Cerberus rynchops (assembly GCA_032468195.1). Taxonomy (NCBI): domain Eukaryota; kingdom Metazoa; phylum Chordata; class Lepidosauria; order Squamata; family Homalopsidae; genus Cerberus; species Cerberus rynchops. Next base: position 32,224 of record JANHFJ010002025.1, read on the forward strand.
ATAGTGCAATGGATTTATGTGCACAGTCTCTCTTTTAAAAGAACTGGAATTTCTCATTCCCTAGTGGAATCCCCAATTGGGACCAGCCTTGGAGAAAGAAGCCAAACTAGTGCAAGACGGTTGTCCTGTTGCAGACCCTGTAAGTCAGCACAAAAGGGTACCAAGGTTGATGATATCAAAGGCTGATGAGAAGTCAAGGAGAGCAAAGATGATTACACTACTCCCATCTTGCTCTCACCAGTGATCAACAAGTGTAACCAATGCTGTTTCTGTCCTATAACCGGCCCTGAATCCTAATTGAAAGGAGTCTAGATCAGAGATAGTGAACCTTTTAGATGCTGAGTGCCCAAACTGCTTGTGCGCGCATGCGCAGTGGAGACCTGAAGACCAGCTGGACAGCGGGAGGCAGGGCATCCCATCACTAGTAGCTCTGCAAGAAGTGAGATCTTTTTCTTCCGTGAGCTTGTTTTGTTATTTGCAGGGAAACAGAAGTTCTGTTTCCTTGCAAATAACAGCAAGAAACGCCATGGGAAAACGTGGTAGAGCTGAGCTGGAGCAACAGCACACATGCCCACAGAGGGCTCTGAGTGTCACCTCTGGCACATGTGCCATAGGTTCGCCACCACTGGTCTAGATAATCCCTTTCATAGTCAGGAAATAATATAGATTGCTCTTATTTAGCAACTGCTTATACAGTGTCTGTTTGTGATTACAATAGTGATGAAAAAATAACTTGCAATCAATCCTCAAATTTAAAACCTCTGCAAGTCTATAAAGCAAAGAAAAGCCGAAGAAAGATTATAAGCACAGTACTGCTTTCATTTGGCCAACCCCATTACTTAATGATGGTTGCCAGCCACAACTGTGTTCACTAAATAAGGACTATTTGTAGCAAGAACTGTTTTTAGCTACAATGCAATCAATGATTAATTAGACTTCCAGACAGTCCTCTAATGTGACAATTATTCATGTTTATGCTCTGATCCACTGGTCTCAAATTCACAGCGTCATGTTGCTGCCACATGTCATTTTGCAACATTTTTCTCTTCACATCTGGGGTGGGTGTGGCCTGCACAAGATGCATCCAGCCCACTGGCTACCAGTTTGACATCCTTGCTCTAACCCCTAATGCAAGAGAAAAGGAATTCATTGGGTTTTATGGTCAATTCAAATTGACATTGATAAGAGATGAGAAAAACATCAATCTGATTAAGCTATTGAGCTTTCTCTGATACCTGAAACTCTAAATGATTTGCAGGGTTAGTAATGAAAGTCAATGAGCATAGTAAAATATGATACTAAGATTAAAAAAGATTAAACAAGTACAGGTACATCAACCAGATTTCGAATTGATAATAAGTTACTGAAGTGAGGGTTAGATTCTGCCTTTTAAGATCAACTATCAATGATAAAGGAACGAGTAACCAAGCAATACTGTATACTACACTAATACTCTGCAAAGTAACAAAGATGGCATTTGAAAATATATTTGTATACTGCAATATGTTACTTGTACAAAGAATCATGCAGAAAATAGCTCTTGGTTGCACCATACAGACTAAAGTTGGAATTTGAAGAAGTAGGATAGAAAGAGTAGTGACAATTTTGAATATTGATTTGTAGAAGATTCTCAAAGATACCAAGAATACAATGAAATCACAGAATAAATCAAACTACTATTCTAACTTGAGTAACAAATATAAAATCTTTAAATATAAAATAGCATCTGGCGGGACCCAGAAGGACCTTATTTATGGTGGCTTCTTCCCTTTGGAACATCATCTCCCCATTTAGACCAGCCTCCATTTTGACATTCTTTTGCAAGGCCCTGAAGACCTGGTTTGCCAACGATCCTGGGAAACCCACAGTGTGATGGAGCCCATAAAGTAGCTCACTTGATTGCTTGTTGGTGTGTGTATGTGTGTGTGTGTGATTGTTTTATTTTTATATTGGGTTTTTTATTGTAAGCCACCCAGAGTCACTGAGACTGAGTGAGTGGTCACGTAACAATAGCAATAGCACTTAGACATATATACCACCCTATGTGTTTTACAGCACTCTCTGGGCAATTTACAATGTCAGCATTACTACCAACAATCTGGATCCTCATTTTACTGACTTTGGAAGGGTGGAAGGCTGAGTCAATCTTGAGTTTATCAGGATTGAATGCCAGACTGGGCAGTTAGCCTGCAATACTGCATTCTAACCATTGTGCCACCAGGGCTCCTATAAATTCTCTAAATAAATAAAAATATGTGAGCAGCTAAATAAATGACAAATTAACATGCTTCAAACACAAGAACTACATGGAAGGAAGTACACAATAGGGCCCAGTACTCTTCAAGATCTTCATAAACCATTTAGATGAAAAGTTACAAGGGGAACTCATTAAATTTGCAGACAACACAAAGCTGGGGGAAATAGCCAACCCTTTTACAGCATAGGCTCAAAATCCAGAAGGATCTTGTCACACTTGAATGCAGTTCAATGGTGAGAAATGTAAAGTTTTATATTTAGGCAAGAAAAACAGATAGCACCGGTGGCATTGGACTCAAGCAATAACTGAGAGGAAGGCTAAAACATGATGAATATGATGAATGGTTGCAAGAACTAGGTTACTGTATGTCTAGTCTAATAAAAGAAGAACTAGGGGTGACATAATAGTCTTCTAATATTTGAGAGGTTGTTACAACAAACAGGGTTCAATCTATTCTCCAAAGCACCTGAAGACAGGATAATAAGTAACAGACGGTAGCTTATTAAGGAGACCTCCAACTTACAACTAAGGAAAAATTTCCTGTCAGTGAGAATAATTAAATCAGTGGACTGGCTTGCTTGTGGAAGTTGTCAATGCTCTATCCTAAGGCTTTTTTAAAAAGATTCAGACAGCCCTTAGTCCAGAATGGTTTAAAGCAGTGGTGGCGAACCTATGGTACATGTGCCCGAGGTGGCACACTGAGCACTCACTGTGGGCATGTGTGCTGTTGCCCGAACTCACCTCCAGCTGTTCTTCAGTCTCTGCTGCACATGTGTGCTTGAGTGCACAGGTGCACGCGAGTGTTTCCGAAGACCCAGCTGGTCTTCAGATTTCCACTGTGCATGAGCACGTGCATACCTTTGCGCATGGGCATGAATGCATGCATCCAAAATGGTTCGCCACCACTGGTATAGGATTTCCTGCCTAAGCAGGGGGTTGGATTAAAAGACCTCCAGTGTCCCTTCCAATTCTCTTATTCTGTAATTCATTAAAACTTGAGATTTCTCTTAAGAAATCTATAATGTGACAGGTAGAAGGAATATAATCAGCATCAAGGCAGACAAACTTGATTATAAAGGCAATGGCTGCACTTTTGGAAGACCCAAAGGTTTTTCCAGTTAGAGACCAAGCATCATGGATGTCTACCTACTGACATCAATTTTATGGCATATTAGTAATTTTGGATTTATTTGTATCTTATTAGTGCCAAGGCATATAATGATGACACATCCAAGGCAAAACCAGACAGCCAATTTGGTAGTAGGCTAGAAACTGGGATAATTTGAGATGTTAGTCTACCTCGGGCCAGCTAGGTGACTTTACTCCAGTCACTTTGTCTGCCCTGAAAAAGTAATGGCAAATCACTTCTGAAAATGTTACCCAGAAAGCTGCAGGGACTTATCCAAGCAGATAGCCCTCCCAATAGCTACCTGTATTGGACTTATCCAATACAGGTAGCTCTCAATGTAGGACCACAACTGAACCCAAAATTTATGTTGCTAAGTGAGAATTTGTTAAGTGAGTTTTGTCCCATTTTATGACATTTCTTTTTAAGTGAATCATTGCAGTTGATTAAGTGAATCTTGCTTGCCCATTGACTTTGCTTGTCAAAAGGTTGCAAAAAGTGATCACATGTCCCTGGGACGCTGCAACCATCATGAGTCAGTTGCCAAGCATTTGAATTTTGATCACATGATCATGCAAAGATTCTATCTGTGAAAAAGTCATGTCATTTTTTTCAGTGCTGTTGTAACTTTGAACTGTAAGTGAACTGTAGTAAGTCGAGGACCACTTGTAATCAACTTGAACACATCAAAAATAAAAATCCCCAAAATCCTTAAAATGAAAATAACATTGCCGTTTTCACAAATTCTAAAAATAATAATAATCTTAATGCTGATTGTCATAAAAAATAAACTTAAAGCATGCCAGGTATGCTTTCTGACACAGTAAATTCTAAAGTAGCTATCTACAGCCATTGGCAGGCGACAATTCTGGGGGAAATGCCCGATTTTAACGTATCTGGAAGGGTGATGAAGGTTTTTAATGGTGTTCATAAGCCTACTGTCCACATAACCAGAGACCTAATTAGCCTAACCAAAGTTGAGGCCTATCTGGGCCCGCAACTACTCTTTATGCCTAGCTAAGATTAGGAGAAACAATACGTCACTTCCAGGGAAGTCCCGTTGGGCTATCAGTCTCGCGGCTCTTTCCTTGAGCTTCGCGCGAGAACTGCTAACTCACGCTAGTTTCTGGGAGCCGAAAGGACTCGGCAATTTCCGTCACTCTCAGACTCAACCAATCGAGTGATAAGCGAATAGTTTCTGCATTACTTCTTTTGGGTTCTGTACTGGGACCGAGCGCGGGATATGAACTTAAGGTCCTCATGAAAGTTCCGGCGAAGCCCATTGGGGAATGTCGGTGTGTCTGTGCTCGGAGCACTAGCTAGGGGTGCCGCTTTCGATTAGTCTGGCCTGGCTATGGCGCCTCTCCTCCCCCCCGCCATGGCTCCCCGTGTCCCTGCTCCTCTCCTCTCAGTGAGCGAAAGTGGCCGCCGCCGCCGTCCCAGCGCCCGCAGCCGCCGCCTCCTTCTCAGCAGCAATAGCGCGGCCGCCATCTTGTCGAAGCAGAAGTCGAGGGCGCCGCGGCAGGACACGGGCAGCGCTAACGCAGCAAGGGGCGAGAGGCCGGGAGGGAAAAGCGGGGCGGACAACTCCAGACCTACTTCTCGGCCTAAGCCGAGCTACGGCACGCAGGTGAGACGCCGTGATCCGCGGGCCCGGGGCAGGTGGCAGCAAAGTGGGGACCCGTTAGAGCAGGCCGCGGGATCAGTCCCCGTCCGACCACTCCTTCGCAGTCCCCCAGCAGTCGCCCCGGCGGTCGGGCCTACTCTTAAAGGGACAGGATGTTGCCTTGTGTGTGGGGGGGGGAACCCGCTAGTAGGGAGGGAGCTGTACTCCGGGAGTCTCCCCTTCACCCCACCTCCCCAAAGGCTTCTGCAGGGCGAGGGAGATTCCTCAGGCGATGCTTCGCTGCCTTCTGGCCTCGGGCAGCATGCGGTGTGTGAGTGTGTGTGTGTGTGTTTGTGTGTCTGGGTCACACCCAGTCCACGGTCACACGTGCGCACCTTGCTTGCTCAATGCCTGCCAGCAGAAAACGAGGAAGCCGCCCGGTCTGATCAGTGCCCTTCCTCTGAGATACGGGATTTCTGTTTGTGGGAATACTTGGGAGAGATTCGTGTTGGTATGTTGAATGAACCTGAGATCCAGGTATGGCCGTTTGTCAAGGATAAAATCCAAGAGCGTGGAGTGTCAGTGTGCATCTTTGTCACCTTAATCAGAAAAATATTTATATATATTTCTCTTAACCAGGATACATTTTTAAAAAATGCTTCTTCGTGGAATATATCACACGAGTAGATAGATGATGCTTTAGTTTGGTGGCTTTTGGCATTGATTGTTGTGCCAAAGGTCTGGTCTTTAATGTTTTCTACAAACTAATAAGACCTTTAATGGCTAGCAATTTTGCTTCTCGGAATTATAATTGACTTTGTATACATTTTTTTTTTTGATTAAATGTACCAGTTGAGCAAACGCTGCAGTGTAACATACAGCACACTAGAGGTGATCACTTTTTTAACCCCTTCTTGCATGCATGATTTCCATATCAGATAAGTTCTTGTGGCAAGTTGATTTGTAGGAGTTGAGTGTTTCTGAGCTTTAAACAAATTTGAGACTAAAATGTAAGGTACAATTTAAAAAGCTGCACATGAGAAATTATTTGGAAAAAAAAAATGATTCAGAATGCCTGGAGTGCAAACTCAGCACTATGAACTCAAAAAAAGATGTGGTTGCATCACAGAATTACAGAAAGGTACTCAAGTTTTTGTTCCCATGTTCTCCAAAGCACATTTTCTGAATTGCTTCCCAAGACTTCCACAGACCTAATGAAATGTTTATTTGGTTTAATAAAATCCTTCATAATATTACAAGTATTTTGTTTAAGCACTGAAGCGCACCTTATTTATTCAGTGATGTTGAATTAAAAATGTTTGGGATGTGATGTTTTGTATGATAATAAAAAAATCTGTATATCTGTATATTTTTATCAGCAGAGTGTTATTCCTTAACTAAATGATATTCTACATGATTGACATATACATTAGTCACATATCAGTGCATATTTATTTACTTTTATTGATTATTTATATCCTGTCTTTATTATTTTTAGAGTTAATTCAAGACAGTGAACATATCCAACACACTTTACTCCTATTTTCCCAAAAAAGCATACCAAACATTTGTGATTATGTCTATCCAAATAACAAAACACTGATGTTTTCCTCAAAAACTGAATGACTTTTGAGATATTGAAAAGGAAATGTGTTAATTCATTATTACCCTTGTTACCTTTCCAGTTACATATAGGGTTTTGGTTGAGTTATTCCTTTTTCAAATATGCTGTTTTGCCTTTTTAAATTTTTTGAATACAGGAGGTATTAGAGGTATGAAAAGCACAAGGAAAAAGGGTTTTTCTCAGAAATCCTTGTATACAACAAAGGGAGATGGGTGGCCCTTATAAAAAATAAAAATAAAAATAAATATTAATATTTTTATTCTGAGCTCAAAAAATGATTAAATGTGAAAGAAATTGAGTTGTATTTGAAAATACATCTAAAAATTATCTAACGTGAAAGAAAATAACCACTTTCATATCTTCTTTTGTTTTCTTATAACATTGATGGACTTTTGTTTGCAATTTTAACTTTGCCTGCCTGCTTCTGTTAAATATCAAAAAATAAAAAGGTGGCATATTTCTCAGAATTCAGGAATCATGCATATATTTTCATTTTTCCTAAATTTTCAGGTTCTTCCCCCATTCTTGTACATTCTTTTAGCAATATTAATATTTCTGGAAATCTTAACTATAACTGAACACAATGTATTTCTGCTCATGAGTTAGTGTAGAAATTAGATGCTTTGCAGCGTGCTGTTTCTGAAGGCTTGCAGTTTTCCTTTCCTGAACCTGTAAGACTTAAGTAGAAAGTCACATAATTTTCCAAATAATACTTTATATAATTTTGTCATTGTATTACAAGCTTTTGAATATTTTAGATGTGGTGCTGACTGTAATCCATGATGATAACACTAGCCTGCCACGATGTATGAATGTCTCCCAAAATATAGGTTGTACAGATAGTTTGTGATTCAGCATATTGCATAGTCATGTTTTGTGCTAAAATGTGTTGCCAACACCACTCATGATGTATGATTTAGCCTGTCATAAGAAAGTAGAATATTGAGTTCCCTGAGTAAAAGTATGGTTGAGGTTTCTATGTATATAATCCTAGTGCAGCTACAAATACAAATGGCCATATGCTGCTATGGGCCATTGACATTAGTGTTGTTAAAATGCTATTCTTCACCTAGCAATAAAAGATAAACATAAACATACCTACTTTAATTAAAATAGCAACACTAACACATTTCCTTGGCAATACCATCAACTTAAAACAGTTACTGTATCTTGGTGATTTAATTTCATCTCATTTATTGGATTTATAGACCGCCCCTCTCCCAGAGGGACTCGGGGCGGTGTACAGCCGTCAATAAAACATGATACTTTATCCAAAGCTATAATTTGCAATAAATCAGCCAATGTGAGATAACGATGGACTGTATTTGTAATGTCACCTATGTCTCCTTCTTCTCCCACCATAATATTCTCACCTGCAGCTGCAGAGATCCTGTTGGGTCCTTAATATAAGTATTAGATTAAGCATGCATTCATTCTCTACAGGTGGTTCAAATATTTTTGGATTAAAAACATAAATCATTTATATAAATGATTGAAAAGTGGATGCACAAACATAGACATTTTAATTTTAGAAGGCTTATACTTTAGAAGACATAACAGAAAATGCATTGGAGAAGAGTAGTTTTCAGTACATTGTGAGATATTGCTTATATTAAGATAAATGCTTTTTGTCAGGAATGGGCAGAAGAATTGTTTATTGGAAGTTACAGTAAGCTCAGACAGAACAACTTTGTTACTTGCCTTCTTAAGTCAAAGAAAACGAATTGTTATATTTCCCATAACAATTGCCTATTTTTCATATGTGTTTGGAACATGTTAATTAACTTCCAGAATGCAAAAACCCTATATTGACTGCTATCAATTCTTTCCATTGGGAAAAAAAGAAGCAAATATAATATGCCTTTAGAATTCAAGCCTTGTACTCTTAAGAAGAATCTTGTTTAACTAAGTGCCAATCCCCTTATTTATCTGTAGTAACTTGCCATTATGCTCCGTCTCCTTCATATCTTATTCATCTATGTCTGATACATTTATCCGGCTTGTTCCTAATATGTTGATGGTGAACCTATGACATGTGTATCCTATGTGATATGCCAGACCTCAGACTTTCTGGAAGTCACGTGAGAGGACCCTACTTTAATTTGGAGCCTCCAAAAATGCCCAAGAATCAGAGTATGTTTGCCTGCTCTTTTTTGGGGACTGCAAGGCCACACAAGACAATTATTTGGAGTTTCCAGGCCTTGTGCAACCTGGAACTGCCTGGAATAGGCTTTTTTGAAAAAAAAAATACTATTTACTATTTATTTATTAAATACTATGTTTAAATTTATTACTCTTGGTTATTAATTGTTTATCTTTTATCTGAGGAAGAGGGTGTCAGCAGAGTCAAATTAGGCGTTTTCTGAACACACCAAGCCCAAGAGATTTGCCATCATTGTTGTAATACTGTTGGGAAGTATTCAGCCTGGCAGGAAGGAGGGGTGGAGCTTGCAGCTAGCTTGGAGTCACTGCACAACTGCAAAAGGCTAGGTCCGACACACAGCCCCTTCCCAAATACCTTGGAGCCTTTTCTACCTGTTCCCAGGAGTAGGCTGCCAGACTGGAGAGATTCCTGTATTGTAGGCAGAACATAATAAAGTTCAAACTCTGTACATGTGGGTCTGGTTGTTCATGCCTGATAAATACCTTCTCATGGAATATCACTACTAGTGATCATCATCCTGACCTGCCATTCAGAAATCATCCCTATACTCTTAAGCTCTTTTAACATTTCCCCCTTTTTACACTGAGATATAATTTGGATAAAACCCAGTTTCTGATCCCTCTTTTAGGCAGCTGAAGTGAATAATCAGTTGGAGGAAAGATCCTGTTCAGTTAACTCTAATAGAAAAATAGTTGCAACTGCTAAGAGTTTTTATTAAAGAAACTTTCAAATTGATTTTTGAAATTAAAATTAACTGGATTGCCAACTTTTTTGCTCTAACAAGGCTCTTGTACCCTTCAGAGTTCGGGGGTAAAAAGCAGTTGCTATCACATGAAAGTAAAAGTCTTGAGACAGCATTGACAGTAGTGCCTTTCCTTCCAAAGAAGAAATACAATAGTTCTTTATTAATTTTTTTCCTTAAGAAAAAAAAATTCTACTGAGGACATACAAAGTGAACAAGCAGTTCAGATTTCTCTTGTATTGAAAAAGTCATTTGATTTTGTGTATATTTTGCAGTTGGATTACTGTCATTCATCCTGCATAGGGCTACCCTGAAGCTAGACTGTAAGATAATATGCAAAAAATACAACTGCCATTCACTGGTTGGTCAACAGTGGTATTACAGAATAATTAGTTTTGTGGGGGTTGTAGTGATTGCTGGATCATTTCTAAGTCCAATGTGCCGATTTATACCTTAGGTCCTTGCCATCTTCTGACCCAAATGGCATTTGTCTGCCTACTAAGTTTGGGTCAAGAGAATAGGCTATAATCTCTCCCCTTGACATGTTGTGGGGAGGATGTTCAGAAGCAGTTCCCCTGTTCTGGAATAACCCACTTCCTGAAATGAGAGTAGTCCTATACCTGCAAAAATTTTAAAAGCACTAAGGCCTTCATAGTGAATGTTTGTATTTAATTAGAGGTAAATGCTTGGTTAGTACAGGTATGTTGTTAAGTGAGATACTTGTCAAATGAATTTTGCCCCATTTTACGACCTTTCTT
>JANHFJ010002025.1:103131-114727 GCA_032468195.1 Cerberus rynchops
ACCAATTATTGGACAAGGATGCACCTGAATTCAAACCATTCTGGGCTTGGTCCTTCTCATCCCCAACCCTCAGCTAGATCAGGGAGTGCCTCCCCCACATTCACCTACCTTCCCCCTCCCACCACCACCACTTCCCTTTGAACTGCCCTGCATCTTGCCTTGTGGGGCAATAAGCAGCCCAGAACTGCAGTTTTGGGGGCTGCTTTCAGCACCACAGCTAAATGGCTTCAAGAAGCCCCCTGAGCTAAGTGCAGAACCTCAGCGCTCTCAGAAGCTCCAAAAGCGTGGCGCAAAGCTCAGTGTCCTGGAAAGCTTCAGCAGCATGGCACAAAGTCATAGCACCCAGGAAAGTCTCAGCTACCCAGCAGCTGCCTCATGATGGGCCAGGCATGGCATGCTTGTTCAACAGTGGGAGCAGAAGAAGGTTAGCCAGAGCAGCAGAAGCGACAGAGTACAGGGAATGCAGGACACAGATGAGGCCAGATGAGTGGGGAGAGTTGAAGTGCCCCTGTGGTCATAAATGCCGGGAGCAGATCATATGACTATGGCGGCACTGCAATAGTGCTAACTTTGGAATCAATGTAAGTTCAGCACTGCCATAATTTCAGTCATAAATTGAGGACCAGCTGTCATGAGTTTCCCATCAACAACACATGTAAATATTGTCTTTTCTGTAATTAGACAACAAAATCCGACAACAAAGATAGAGTTGAGATAAATACGTTATAACCGCCTTAGGTTCCTCAGTTCATTTTAATATATTTTACGATCTATGCAACATACCCAGAGAAAAGAAAACTAGTAAAAAAATATTGGACAATGGAAGCTTTAACCCCATTGCTGCATCCCTTGAAACTAAAAGGAATCTTCACATCAAGGTCTTAGAATTTCACTCTTCTTCAGCTGTTTCAAACATTTATGGTAGGTTATTGTCCTTCCTTTGTAAACTGTTCAACTATTTAAAGCTCAGTCAAGGTTTAAACATGAATTTTGTTTGTAAAGCTCTGAATCTTAGCTTGGCAACTGTTTTTGGTACATAATACCCTTCAGAGGTCCATCTGATATAACCTGCTTTCAGTGAACTTTCTGCTCTTTGACTGCCTGCCTAGTGATTTCATTAAGTATTCCTGCTAGTGTTCTATTTCTAGAAATGGGCAACTTTCATAGCAGGCTGGATAGCTAATCTTTTGGCTGTCTGAAGTCTTTAGAGGGTCTAGCTAGTGATATAGTGATAGCGTTATACATAGCAGAGCCATCTTGCTAAGCTTTTGGAAGCAAGATGAATTAAGGAGCAAAAATAAATTTATTTAACTCTCTTGAATGTTCATTTTTCCAACCCCATATAATAACAAAAAAGGGACCCATTCTTGCTTCATCCATTTCTGGTTTGCTCTGGGACACCCAAGTGTAGTGCTACAGGCCACTAAATAGCTGCAGGTTACCTATCTCTGAATCCTATAAAGAGAAGTTCTTTTGCCGAATGTGTTTTCTGCTTCTGCAGATTCTTGTATTTTTTCCTAAATATGTATTCTAATGGTTGCCCCCAAAAGCATGTCTTAAAACTCAGAACTGAGATTTTTATAAGCATAACCCCTTTGATAGTTTGATAATAGGATATTCACACAAGTAAAATCGGAAAGTTGTAAACCCTGTTAGTTTTTGGTTATTGTACAATAGTCATTTACAAAAAGAGAGAATTTGCTTTTCTTTTTACAGAAAGAGAAAAAAATCTGGAAAAACTAGTTGCTTTTAAGTTTCTTCTCCCCTTTCTTCCACGCATGCTTAATTCCAAAAACATTTAAGAAGCTTTAATCTTTAGTTAGAAAGAGATGCATCTGACTAACTATTTGTTTTATGCTATCATAACAGATTCTGGTATGTGACTACAGGATTTCAAGTTTCTACAGTGTTACAAATTTGTAATAAATGGAAGATAATCGCTAGCATTTTAGCAGAAACACGGTAGTTTTCCCCAAATTTAAGGAAAGTGTCTTGTGCTTCAACAACAATAAATCAAAGAAGGGCAGATTTTTTGAGATGATAGAAATCATATTTGATAAATTGATAAATTTAAATCCATTTTCTATCAGTACTATAGGTAGTCCTCAACTTTCAACAGTTTGCTCATTCATTCATTCATTCAAAGTTACAACAGCACTGAAAAAACTGACTTATGACCATTTTCACACCTATGACCATTGCAGCATCCCCATGTTCATGTAACTTACATTCAGATGCTTGGCAACTATTCATAGCTATGACAGTTGCAGTGTCCTGGGTTTATGTGATCCCTTACATTGCAAAGTCAATGGGGAAGCCAGATTCACTTAACAACCGGGTTACTAAGTTAAGAACTGCATTGACTCACTTAATAAATATGGCAAGAATAGTCGTGAAATGGCGCAAAATTCACTTAGCAAATTTCTCACTTAGCAACATAAATTTTGGGCTCAATTATGGTCGTAAGTCAAGGACTGTATGTAGCTTCTGAGAAACAAGCAATTCCATGAAAAAAATTACTTTTTAGCATTTTCAACCTAAACCACTAGGGCAGGGCTGTCAAACTTTTGGCCTGTTAGCCAGATGTGTCATGTGCTGGCCCCTCCCCCGCCCGGTTTAGCGAAGGAGAAAAATACGTCAATGTGACGCCACTGTGACACCCCTGCACTAGGGCATAGTCACACAAATTACCACTTTTTCCTGGTCATTATGGATTAAATTACATGGAACAGCTTGTACAGGAGCTAACTCTTATTACTTGAGAATACTAAGATTACAGCAATGAAATATTTAAAGGGTGGAAGAAGTTTCAAGGAGTTTGCTAAGAGTGATGTTTCACTTTCAAAATAACATTATTTTGGAAGTCTGTAAAGATGGGCAAAATGTTTTTGTTTAACAAATGTTTCTTCTGAACAAAATAAAATGACTTGCTATGCTAATATATTACCCCAAATAGCTAACTATCACATTAGAGAATTAGGGTGGCTCCCAATTCTTTTTCCCCTCCCAAAAAATAATTGTGTCATTTTACTTGGATAAATTACTCGTACCACAAAAGATGCTGTAGCTTCAGGCAGAGTTCTCTAGAAACAATATAATGCTTACAACTATAATAAACTTAATTCCCCAAGCAGATTCAAGTTGGATACGTTGAGTGTCACATCCATGTCCCTACCCTAAGAACATGCAGATTGTGGGTTTGACAAGAATGTATGATGACCATTATAGCAATTGAATGCTTAGACACTCCAGTCATTTTGCAAACCTATATCTAGTTATCTTTTGCACAATTACATCTGCTGTGTCAGTTGCGACCATACTGCTGACATATTGATTGTATTCCATCTTGAATATCACACTCTATCTGTTTTGTGAGATAATCCTGAAAGCTGCAGTCGATGCAAATTACAAGAGATTGCCTAACTATGCAAGATTTAAGACATAATATTACAGTGTTGGTATGTTTATTGTAATGTATAATTTTAATATCTGTCTTGAAAAATCTGCACTACTTTTCAAGCAATGATATAGAGCCCTAAATTGCTTGGACCTTATCTGTTTAAAGTACTGACATTGGGAACATTAATAAGTTCCCTTTGAAGATTGCCTATCTGCACAGGTCTATTTTTCTGACACTTCAGTGTTACTCCTAAATTATTCAGGTTTTTGAAACTATATTTTGTCCTCACTTTAGCATTTAGAAAATGCATCTTTTTCACCAGGCTTTTAATTATTAAATTATTTTACTGCTCATTAGTATTTTAAAAAAACAAAAACAGTAATATGCTGGAGTTATTAGTTGCCTATTAATGTTAACAATTTTAATCATTAGCTGCCTATTAATGTTAATTTTAATCATTAAAGTTAAAATTGAATTAAAGATTTAATTGTTAGCCAGAATAAAAAGGCAAGATGCAAAGTAAAATACTCTTCTATAGAACTAATGAGAATTATTTTTAAAAGGATGTATCTAGGATTGCCCTGTCAAAACATTCAAAGGAAGCATTAATATGTTGATATTTTTTAGAAAAGGTTGAGTGGTTGAGTGATGTATGGCTCATAGCCTAGTCATAGCCATGCCTATTTGAAACTTGCTGCTTCCAAATAATCACAGAAAATTTAGGCTGTAGTCTTATACTTAATAGGAAGTAAGCTATATTTAAACACTTCTGATTATATACAGGATACTATTCTCATTCCAGAAACGGCAATTTTTGACTATTGCAAAATAGTAAAAGCCACTGGTCTGATGTCCAATGTGTGTGTGAAGAGAGGGGAGGGGAGGGAGGGAGAGATTTTTTTAAAATCCTTAGTTTGATACATGGTAAAATAAATAAATAAAACACCATTATAGTTTTCCTGTTCTGTAAATTTTTTGTTGAAGATGGAACCAGTGATGGGGTTTGTGTTCCTTACTGATTAGTTTCAGATGTTTACTGCTGGCTAAAACATGAGTGAAATGCTATCTTTGTATTTCCTTACTTATTTAGTATAAATCAGATGCTCATATCACATGCACCTCTTTTTATGTATATTATCACATTTCTGCCTAAGACATCTTCTCCCTGTGTCCAATTACCACTTAAATTAGCAGTTGTTACTTCGGTGACTCTTGAAATTCCTTTGAATTATTACTTTAAAAAGAACCATTGAGTGTCAATGCTGTGACTGTTCAGATCTCTCTGTTTGTAATTGCTTTAAAATGATACAAAACATCTCATGTGACTGCAATTATTCTCTCATACCTCGATGACTGGCATGGATTAGCGCATTAAATGGAATGCCTGGAGACGCACACCTTTCATTTCTCACGCAGGTACTTGTGACATCAAGACAAGGCCTCTAAGATAAACAGCTCAGAGAATTGTCACAGAAAACTGGGCTTCCAAGTGAAAATATTCTAAGCTGAAGAAGAATGGGCAAAGCAATCATTTTGCTGTCTAGGGATCACATTTAACATGTTTTGAATTGATAATGTCACAGAGTAGGCAAGGATGATTGCTTGGGGGTTGGTGACTACAGATATTTGTTCTTTAATTATTTAGCCTATATTAAAATGTGAAGTTCACCATCTACATTTTGATTCTCTAATCATAGCATCAAATTTTGATGATGTACGCAGGAACTACAGAAAAAGCATTTGGACCTGACCATTGCCCATTCTGAGAAAGCTCCGGTCTTTCCTAATTCACTGGCCCATCTCACTCCAACCTTAGGAGCCATTCCCAATAATATTGCCTTTGAGATGTATGGAGATTACATCTCTACACAAAATGGCTAGATTTATAATTCTGGAAAGTATAATCTTTATAGACCTAGAGGGTGCAATTTAGGGAAAGCTAATTTGCATATAAAGATTGTTAGGGCTCTTGTGCATTGCTTAGATTGTAAGAATCATAATGATAATTTATGATCTATGTTATAAAGATTTCATGGATTCTTGGAGAACTATTCAAAAACAGGTTAGAAATAGCTTTTTCTCTGAATCCTTGTGTGTTTTTTACTGGTTGTATTGGGTTTTACATCAATACATTGCACGTATTTAAAATCTTATTTAGAAATTGGATTGCTCAGAAGACTTTTAAACCAAACCAGACCATAGTCCTTTCTAGCCTGGAAACAACTGATTACCTTGGCAGATTCATCCTTTACAAATTACCATTGACAGACTTGTACTTCTGCTCATTCCAAGTACACAAAGCATAAACATAGTATAGGGATTTTCAAGTTGTTGTTTTATTTCATTCCTTTCCCTTGGATTGCTGCTCCAATTTTAGAAATAGTGTTATTGCAATACTTGTTTTTCCTGACTCAGTATATGCTGTGAACTTGTAATACCTTTTCAAGTTTGCACTTGCACCAGCAACAGCTTTGTCTCTAAACTGTTTGCCAGCAGTCGGTCAGACTCTCAGCAATCCATGTAATGTGTAATTATATATATTCTGTCTATAAATAATGTATTGACTTCTTGAACCAGCTTTAAATCTATGTTACTTTTGGTGTTGACAAGTTGCAAATACAGTATTTAATGTAACTATAATTACTCATTAGTATCTACCATAGTCTAAATGTTTTAATTACTTTATCCTCTAGTTATGTTGCTGTTACTGTTATTTTCTGCTTCCTTTTGTAACTTTGCTTGCATTGCAGTTTACTGAGATTGCAAAGTGGAATTGTTTTCATCAGAGAATGGTTCTGGGTTTTGTGTTAGTAGGACAAACTTTAAACCATGACCAATTCTGCCAAGCAAATACCAATGATCAGAAATACAGATGAATGCAAGAAATGGTGTCCCTTTGGGGAATAAGCATTAACCTAACCAGTGTGTGAAGGCCAAACTAAAGACACAACAATAAGTCGATGTGATAACTCACACATAAAATAAAAACTGGGATGGAAAGCAATTTTATGAAACCCCGTTGCATGTTGGTTTCATTATTCTCCATTATGCTTTTGTCCTTGGTTGAATTTCAGCATCAGAAGTGAGTGAAGTCAGAGAAAATTTCTTCTGCAGAAATATATAGGGGAAGAAAATCAAATAGGGAAGAGGTTTGGAAATGTCTGTTCAAGTTGCAGGTTCATACATTATAAAACTCTTCAAGAACTATCCTAACTTTTCAGATGATTGTAGTATAAATGGGTTTAAACAAAAAGTGAAGATTTCTCCAGATCACTTCCATGGGATGACACTTGTGATAAGATAATTGTTCTCATGCAGATGTGGTATGATTCCAGAGTGGAGCCATAGGGAGGCTTCAGGATTTCTTTGAAGCACTCATCTTTTGGACTTGATCATAGTGTGTGTCTGTGTGTGTGCAGGTGTGCTTGTGTAAATTAATATCCATGCACACACATCTGTAAAAATGTGCATATTATATGTATGCTATGGAAGAATAAATGGTAAAGTAGATAGCTGACGTATTTCACTGGAGAGGTCATACCAGAGGAGATTGGAGGCATCATTGAAAAGGCCCATTCCCTTGCTGCTGCTGAAGGTTGCTATTTTCCACCCCTAGAGTCAAGTCTGGGAAAAATATAATACCCTTCTAGGCCTAGGTTCCATTGATGTCCGATCCTCCTCATCTAGGCCTAAGTAGGCAACACAAGCCACTTCGTCTACTAGCTCTTCCACCAAGTTGTGGTAAGGTGCTATATAATCATCCACATTGCTTGATTCTTAAAATAAGAGATTCCTCAAATCAAAATGGTAAATGCCCTCCCTGTCAACATACATTTTTTGTCTTGTTCCTATCAAGTTGTCTTCATCATATGATGCCAGGTTATTTTCCTCAAAGCAAAAAAGAACAAGCCTTTCATTGTCTCCTCTGAGGAAACAATGGAGGAACATCTCTGCATCTGTACCATTTTAATTATTCTTCCCTTCCCTTCTATGAAGTAAGAAAGATGTTTCTCTGCAACTTAGTCAGCCCAGCTGCTCTACATGATGTATTTGGTGGTATAATCTTTGCAGCTCCTTCCTCCTCTTGGGCTATTCCTGCCCTATTTGTTTTCCATGGGTTTATTTCACATTACTGTCTAGTAAAATCTCCATTTATAATGGACTAACTGGTAGATGAGGTGCCCAGTAAATTGAACTGTTTGTCATTGTAGCAATTTAGTATCATTTGCATGATGCACTATTTGCTTAACATTATTATTTAAATGGAATAAATTACAAGGGAATTTGGACTGTCCCAAGAAAGACTGTTGCACTAAGGTCTGATAAACCAGGCTTTCACTGCTTCTTAATTTAAGCCATGAAACAGGGAATGTGAGGAAGGATTCACAGGCTGGCCTAGGGAAGACATTACAGAGACCTGAAGAGAGAAATAATCCATCCCTGATTTGTGCATGTATCCTGTTTTGCGTAATGACTGAAAAAAGAATCACAAAGCCAGAAGGATAAAACAACCACTTTGTAACGCAGGAAAATATCACTCAGCAGCCACCAGGAATCACACCACAGAATGGGGATAACTATTGTAACTGAGCCCATCCACCTTGTTGCTGGCTCTTCTTCTCTTTCTTCCTTCCAAAGCCATAAATTTGTGTCTTTAAATATATAACTGTTATTCGTTATCAGAAAATTAAATGTCCATTGGGAGAAAATGACCGATGTATGCAATATTGGATGTACTTAGCTCCGGGCCTTCAGGCTTCTACTGCTCCTAGATTTCAGAGATTAAGAGATTTGTGGCCTCCCAGATTCCGCTTTCCTGTTCTCAATTTTTTTTAATGCAACAATGTGAGATTTCACATTGAAGGTGTTGTCTTCCAGCCTGATAAAGGCCAGTTTCATTATTCTAAAACAGTGTTTCTCGACCTTGGCGACTTTAAGATGTTTGGACTTCAACTCCCAGAATTCTCCAGCCAGCTTTGCTTTTAACATCTTAAAGTCACCACGGTTGAGAAACACTGTTCTAAAGGAAGAGGCTCTCTGTAAAATGAGAAGGTACTGAAAAGGCACATGGGACGTTGGTTAGTCTTCGGACATAAATAAAGTGGTTGGGAAGTCAATAGCAAAACCACATCTATTCTGACTAACTATGTGTTATTAGCTATTAGACAAGTAGAGGTTTTGCATCAATCATCCCAAGTGCTAATACTTACGTTCCAGTGATCTGGAAAAATGTCTATCCTTGATCTTTGGTAAAAACACTCCCTGCCTGACTGAAACTCTCTTTCGTATGAACTCAACTTTAATTCCATCATATTTGAAAAGCCTGTTGAATAGAATTTAGGAATGTAAATGCAAACATTAAAACAATTAACAAGAAATAATTTTCTGGGAGGCAGTCTAGTGAAATAATACAAAAAGCCCCTAAGAATAATAAATTTTCAAACTGAGATCAAAGTGAAATTAGGAAAACAAACAATCTTGGAAGTATGTGTTATTAATTTCTGAATTATTTAAACCACAGTTCTAACAAATCAACTTTTATTCAGTTTAGAAAAATTAGATGGAAGTTAATTTTTTAACTTCCATTATAAAATACCTGCGGAATCAACTTAGCCATCATAATCTAATGGCTAAAGTGCTAATTTAGGAAATGACAGCCCCAAGTTCATATCTATTTTCAACCACAGAAACTCACTGGGTGAATTAAGAACCGATCATTATTACTCAGCACAACCTATATAACAAGTTTTTGTGGGGATCATTTGGGAAAAAGGAAACATTATGTGTGTCTCCTTAGTATAAAAACATAAGTTATCATAGATCTCATATCACTTATTAATACTTTCTTATCTAATATCTGGATCATAAGCCTCCCTGGAAGGATAATCAATCATAAACAGTTGCTTATTTTACATAAGCAAGACATAAAAAACCCTAAATACATGAGATTAAGTTTGTCCTGTTAATGAAACTCAGATGCCGACTAGAAAATTTCAGTAAGCTAGAGACAAAAAAATATAATTCAAGTGCAGCTTCTCTATGTGATCCAGCCCTTAGTATATCGATTAGAAATTTATCTAGTGATGCTCAACTAGAGCAACAAGGTGTAAATTATTGCCTTCTCAGATGAATTAATAGTACATTGTAATTGTGATTTGCTGATAATGATACTTCAAAGGTAGTATGATAATATATTTCATCCTATAGTATGTATGTATTTCAAAAAATACTCAAAAATCAAAGTACTCACTCTTCATTCCCAATATGAGTACATTTTAAATTAACATCTAATGGTGAAGTTAATTTTAAAAACTGCCTTTACAGAATATTCCACTATTCTTATCAAAAACAAGTCTTTTTACATTTCATTAAGTTGTTTGTATATTGTTATCTTGTACATTGTTTTTTCTTTCATCCATCAGCCGATTCAACAGACTGGATTTGCATTATTTATTTCCCCATTCTAGCTGTCAGCTTCTATGCCACCACTCCCTATTTATCATCACTGAAATCTATAGATCACATGACTTGTCATATGCATCTATGCTGACATTTGACAGGTTGCCTTTATTGATTCTGTATGACTAGCATGTGTTCTTGAAAAATAAACATTTGTTGGAAAAATATTGTAATTGAAAAAAAATAATTCTGGCGCTGGAAAAAGTCATTTTATATAACATAAGATATATTTTTTTTTTGCAGTTTTTCACTGTTTGTTGCTCCCATTTGCTCTCCTTTCCCGTTATCCAGGTCCTCCTCTGCCTGTTCAGAAATGTAGTCCCCATACTTTTCTTTCCCCTTTCATTCAATCATGTCTGATTCTCAGAGGCAGCCCAGAGAAGTCCTTTCAGTTTTCTTAGCAAGGTTGTCAGAAGTGGTTTGCCATTGTCTCCTTCCTGGGGCTGAGAGAAAGTGATTGACCCAAGGCCATACAGCTTTGTGCCTAAGGCAGGACTAAAACTCTTGGTCCTCTGGTTTCTGGGGAGGGGGGGGGAAGAGAAACACTATTATATAGAATTATAACATCATTTAAAAGATAACCCTATTCTCTTCCTCTTATGATTTATCCAACTTTTCATTTTCCTGACTGTGCACTCCCAGGCTTCTATTCCATATCATTAACCACTTCTGAAAAAAGCAAGGAGAGAGAAATTACAGTAATGTCAGGATTCAGGGAAATTGTACTAGGAATTACTGCAAAATGAGAGACTTTGGGCCTTCCAGTTGTCTCTAACTCACAATTCTTATTCTCTTGACTATTTCGGCTGGAGTTGCTAGAAGATGAGCTTACTCAAGTTCTTCTGCCTTTCTTACTGAGAATTCAAGGAAAGGTGCTGATTTCTACAGCATCTTTAGGTTCTTGAAGGTATAGCTTTAGTCCTAAATGCACCGTTTTTATCCTCAGAAATTACTTCCTGAAGATTAAAAATTACTTTAAGAGGAGAAAGAGATATTTAGTTTAATCTAATGTGATTTAATTAAATATAGGCTACAATTCACAGCATACTTCCTGGAAAGTAAACTTGATTTAATTAGGACATTGAATAGACATGCTTTAAGATTGCACTATTACTTTTAGTGGCTTGGTAAATTGTCTTTAACACCATAGTGGTTCTGTCTGATGCTCACTTCAAAATACTGATGTTTCAAAGATCTGTTTCTCCCAACAGTACTAATATAATTCTATTGAGGGGGTTCCACCCCATCCTCTGTAGCAGCTGTCTTTATCAATAGCACTTGTAAAATCTGTTTCTTGTTTATTTCCTTTGTTGTTTTGCAAACATAACATTGATCAACAAATAGATGAATTCGCTGTGTTCATGGAAAGTACAGAATGCCTTGAAACAGGAACAGATAGCTAAATCAAAGAATAAGGGGAGAAATGCCTTGTTTTGGTGTCCCCAGGAGAGGGTGAAAGTATCAGATGCTCAGTAAACATCTCTCTGTCACTGAGTTTCTCTGACCTTTTATTTTAGCTCTCCAGAGTTCAAGGTACTGGCAGTACATCTTAGGAACCACAGAGCATAAACATACAGCCCAGCCATTCAGTTGGCAGAATGGATGAGCAACTGGAGAGATGACAAGGGAATGAAATAAATTACTTGCCCCCCACAAACCTCAATTCCAAATTTAGGGAACTTCCTCTCTCTCTCTCTCTCTCTCTCTCTCTCTCTCTGTGTGTGTGTGTGTGTGTGT
>JANHFJ010002025.1:124288-135133 GCA_032468195.1 Cerberus rynchops
CATTCTGGACCAACAATAACTTCCAAATAATCTTTGCACCACAAAGGTCCATCCTGAAGTGAGTAGGGCGTGAGTGAGGTACCTTGTAAATTTGATTTACAAGATTTGATCTCTTCCCCCTTGTCAACATCAACTGGAACCAGCTGAGAAGAAAGGAAGAAAATCACTACCAGACAGTGCCTGCGCTCCCAGTCCCCACAGCTGCTCTGGAAGGTTACTATGATCAATGGTATCAAAAGCTACCAAGAGAGCAAGGAGCATGAGGATGGCTAATTTCAGGCCGATACATGCAAGAGTATGCTATTAAGCAGCCAGCAGAGACTGTAACCAACAGCTATTTTTATAACCAGAAAGCTTCCTTAATACTCCAAATGGCAGGAGTGCCTCCTTCATTTGCTAATATGGTCTCAGATCACCATCATAGTCAGGTTGGAGAAAATATTTTAAATGGAAATGGCTGTACAGTTACAGTCTAGGCATCCTCAACAAGTGGGGATGATCAGCATCGGGACAGTATTGCAGTATCATTGTAGTCTCTGGCTTTTGTTTTTTAAGCCAAATAAAATAACATTATCCATCCTAGTTCTCCTGCCCAGAATTCAGCTTTGAAACTTTCAAACTTAAGTCTTACCTGCCACCCCCTTTCACAAAAACTATAAAGTGTATCATAATTTTTTCTAAATATAGTAAATATCTAAATAAGGAACCTTGGAGTGAGGCATAAGAAAGAATTGTTTTTCCAGGCAGAAATTGTATGGAGAAATAACACCACCACACCTGCTTAGTAAACAAGTGATCCCTCCAGGGTGAATATATTGTCTCTTAGTCTCAGATGACCAGAGCATATGCACAGGTATGGTTTCTTTTAGTGATGAGTCATAGTCAAGCTAGAAGGTCATTTGCAAAGCAAAGGTGATACATAGGAACAGATTGTATTAAAGGCAATGATCTCATTTCAACTTCTGCTGTCCTGTTAATTATACAAGCTGGAAAAGATGCCTTCTGTCTTGGAAGATGCTGCAGCAAAGGACTGTAGAGATTAAAAAGAAAAATAAGCAAAATATCTGAAAAAACACACCATACAAAACATTGAATTCTAGGAACGGTGCAATGCCAACTAAACTCAAGATGGCTTGTTTGCTTGTCTTGTGCCAACTTTCAGGGGGATGTTCAATCCTTTTTAAGGAACTCTCCAGATAGATACTTGGCTTGAAAATTACAGTACTTTGCTGAAATTCCATTTTGTAGGTTGGCATTGTTTGGACAATAGCATAAAACTTCTAGAGCCAATCTAAATTAAGCTCATGAACCTCATTATTTCAGAAGTTGTTGTTGTGACTGCAGTGTTCATAAAACTTCACTTCTGAGAACAGTGTGTGTGTGTATACACACATGCTATTTGCAAGCTAGGCAGGAATATAGCAGGTTCACACAGGCCATTTTCATGGAAGCCTTCCAAAGATGCCAAAAACATGGATAGTTAAGGAATTATTGCAATTTGGAAAATTATCTCATAGATTCAAACTCACTGGGGCTAGCTCTGATAACATAGCAATGACACAGAACACTTGTCTGTATCTCTCATCAGAGTTACTTCCTCTGACATTAAAAACAGAGCTCTTGGACTGAATCCTGTCTCATGTTAGTTTTTGTCCACACCTCTTAGGTTCTGCCATGAAGAATGAAAACCTTTTCCTCAGGAGCAACATTCATACAGCCATTGCATTGTACCAACTAAGCAACGCAAAAGGGCTATTGGAGCCTCAGATTTGCTTCAATTGTATCGCCTGAGTGACTCTCTTGGCTGTTGAACTGAATGACTAAAATGTTCGCTATTTGTTCACTAATCTGCATGTACAGGAATGAAGCAAATCCCATTTTGGATATTTTGCATATTTTGGAAAAAGGCAAAGAAAAGGATTATGATGAAAAGACAAAGTTCAACAAGATTTATCTTGGAATGGTAACATACAATCTACTAAAACCTGGATGACTTTCTCTGTTTCTTTTGTTGCATCCAGTGGTCATTTAGAGTTTAACAACTTTGATGTGGTAGACCTAAACTCAAGTACAGTCAAATATAAATTGTGATGACAAAAGAAAAAAGTTTTTTTATTGCCTGACTAAATATGATCATAATTAGAGTGATTAATGCAAATTCCTAAAATCTTTATAGAAAGGTGACCAGGGTAAGATTATCGTATTTTCCATTTTTTTTAAAAAAGGCAATACTTTGGAGGAGGGGATGGATATAATATATACAGTAGCTGTCAACCCTTTGAGGAAGGCAGTCTCAAGAAACAGACACCCGAGCGAGGGGATTCTGGGAATGCTCCTTATTGTTGTAGGGTAAAATGACATCCTCTTGAAAGCTTATCAGAGTTTCTCTCTGCCCCATCTTACACTAAATCAAGTCAGTCTTCTTCCTTAGGACTGAGTTTTCTTTCTCACAGTTTGTTCATTTCTTCCCCATTCCTGAGGCCATATCTACAATGCTTCAAAATAATGCACAAACATCAACTTCTATTTCCTTTTGTCCCTCCCTCTTATATTACATGGAAACTGTAAATGACTGATTAATTTCTGGGCGCAGAAACAGTATTTCAAAATCAAAAGTCTCTGGCAATTAAATCAGTCTTTGCAAAGTCAAATCACTAATCTCTCTGAGTGAAGCCTTTTTTTTGTGTGGTGGGAAATCACAAACTTCTTTCACTAAAGCGGTACAATTGGTTCTTGAAATTATAATCCTGCCAGTTAAACACTGAAATGAATGTTTATCTCTCAAATAAAATAAGAAACAGCGGCCATATATTACCCAAAATCTCAGGTTATGTCTTCTGATTCCTAGTGCCAGCAGCAATTTGTTGATGTGCCGACCAGTCATTGACATGGTATTTTAGGGAAATTTTGCCCTGAAAGGTTTTTGAGACATAGAAAAACTCCACATCACCTTTTCATCAATTGGTTCAACTTTTGAATATTGTAGGGCTAAGCCACAATATTGTGAATCAAAATTTATTCGTAATTTATAATTGGCAATTATAATTTAATCATAATGTAATCAATTATTAAATAAAACATATTTGTCTGGAATTGTACCTTGTGCTAAGGCTTTAGCAATGGTTTATAGTTCACAGTGGCTGGGTTCAGACATTTCGCTAAGCAAAAAAGCAAGCAACCGTATTTTAACATATATTAATATGACATATTAATACAATTACTGAGTTGCCTGTAGGTGAGATGGGCAGCATATTAAACAAACAAAAAACAAACAAACAAATAAATAAAATTAAAGTCATATTCTTTTTTCTTTTATCTTTGGAGACTGTAAATTGTAAATATAATTGATTTGTTTTGTTACAACATATAATGGTATTATTTTTCTTTCAAAGAATCAGAATGTTACAATTTGATGCATTTTTTTTCCTTTTGGTGGCATTTGTGGTATCCTGCTAGTTTGCCAACCATTTTCTGAACAGATGATTATTACTAGGGTGAATCATACTTCCTAAAGCTGTCCTGTGGCATCTAAACCACAGTATTGGACACAACAGAGCCTGTAATAAGAAACATTTCACTTCTCTGCAAAGCACTGCAAATATTAGAACACATTCAGAATCTTTCTTCTGACGTCTAATTGATGGAAACGATCCATTTTAAAGCCAAAGTCTGAGCTACAAAATGGACCTGATAAATTTCTGTGATGCACTTGTAATATAAATCGCCTTTTAAAAATTTAAAAATGTATCTATCATGCCTGTATTGTTACGCTGTTAAATTTAAAAAATGCAAGAGTATCGGACTTGTTATTTTACCATTATTTTGTTGTCATTGTTACTTCTTGATCTAATTTTTTCTTTAAAAATAATGGGATGCTCTTGCGTAGCCACAAAAGCATAGGCCGTTGCATAACAAGAATGGGAGTTATTGTTCTGGCATGTCACATTTTTATGGCTCATTTTCATAAGTGTCACTAGAAACAAGAATGGCTTAGAAGTTGCATCAGTCTGAAAAACATGAGCCCAGCTCCTAGACAGCGAGATACATTGGATTAAATCAGAGGTATAAAGTACAGCTGAACAAACTCTGTTGACATATACTCCTCTCTGAGACAGAAGAACAGCATATCAAAGAAATACTACTTCCATTATGAGGAAATAGTTTTAAATGTATTGTTAACTGAAGGAGGCCAGAAAATTGGCTAAATCTTCTGTTAAGCTCTGCCTGAGCTTACACCAGGAAAAGGGCTCCCTGATGTGGATGTGATATCACAAGAGCTAAAGATGGCCCATCAACTTGGATAGCTTTGAAACAGCAACTTCAAGAGGAGGAAGGCTGGTGATAGTTCTAATCTTAATGGTGCTACCAAACATAAGAAGCAGACTTCTGTTCCTCAGTTTCTCATAAAGATCGGGTTGGCTTCCGATGTAAAAAATGTAAGCCAAGATAAATCTTTGGCTGGATCCAGCAGGGCTATTCTGATGTTCTCATGACAAGGGTTGCAACAAACAACCAACTTCAAAGAACACCAAAAACTCCACTATTGGAAGAAAAAAATAGTCAGCTCTTGCTAAGGCTCACTAATCTTGGTTGTACTCCCCATGGCATATTTTCTTTCTTATTGATTCTGTTTATGATGAGCCTGCTTTCAGCCATAGCTTCCTGATGGCTGTTCACATATTGACGCATCATGCAGACACCCAAACAAGTCAGGTTGCCTTTGTTTTCCTGATAAGAAATTGGGAGTAGGTGTTAGTCTAGAGCAGGGGTGTCAAACTCACGATGACACATTGTTGTCACCCGATGTGTAGCAACTTTCTCCCCCTTCGCTAAAACAAAGGTGGGCATGGCCAGTGAAGGACGCATCCATCCTGCAGCCATGAGTTAACACCCCTGGTCTAGAGACTCTGATAGGAAATAGTTCTCACAAAAGGGGAGGAGGGACTAGAGATATAGATTGGCTATCTGCCCACCAAGAAGAATTTTGGGAAGAAGCAACATTGACCAGGAGATGCTAACTAGTAGCTAACATGGCTTACATGTACTAATAAAGAAGAATATTTGTAGCTCAGGGTTGACATGATAGGTGCTTGGTGCTCTCCAAGCCTGCTTGTTTTCTTGCAGATGTTTCATGAGTAGCACCAGAACCAGCACTGATTATGTTACCTAGTTTGTGTAATGAAATGTCTGCAAGAAAACAAGCAAGCTCGGAGAGCACCAAGCTCGGAGAGCTCATGGCTTACCTATACTTGGCTTTAGTCGTTGTTGAAGGTGGACTACTGGTTTTGGATCAGAGCAAGGATGGATAGTCATTCTAACATGGGTTGTGCAATGTCTGTGTTGCTAAAGGCTCGTTAGTGGCCTGAAGTCTGCAAAGTATTCAAGGCAAAGCATTGTCTATGGCAGTGTTTCTCAACCATGGCGACTTTAAGATGTTTGGACAGCAAAGCTGGCTGGGGCATTCTGGGAGTTGAAGTCCAAACATCGTAAAGTCACCAAGGTTGTGAAACACTGGTCTATGGAAAGAGTACTGAAGGGGAGGAGCATTGGGGAGGACGGTACTATTGTTTGCAGGAACTTTCTGCTTTTATCAGAATGATGGAAGCAGCGTTGTGTAGTTCAATCACAAGCTCTTCCCCCTTTGTGCATGGGTGTTACTTCGCAAGACATAGGGGCAGGACTTGCATTGCAACATCATGGTGCTGCTTTCGTCAGGCTAACTTTCTTTCCTCTCTCTATGGAAACATGCAACTACTCATTGCAGAAAACTTGATGGGGTTAAAGATGGCCAAAGAAAGAAGAGAGAGGTTTTGCTGCCAAAATATCATCACTAAATCAATCTGGAAGTTCAGAAAATCTTGCAATTAATTCATACAGCCCCTTCCTTAACTCTATAATGAAGAAGAGGGCTAGAATTAGGCACAGATATGTTAAGCTTCTATATAACTGGTATAACTATACTTTCTTAGAGCTGACTAAATCTGAAAGTTGGAGTTCAGAAAAAAATGCTCTCACTTTTAGTTTAGAAATGCTGTCTTATCATTAGGAGAGAGGCTTCTCTTACCTTGGTACATGGAGCAATTAGAAGTTGTGAATTGTACTTTCAAAGCTTTGCTGGAAATGAAATTGCTGCTATTAAGTCCAGAGTCTAAAATTGTCTAACTGGATGGCACATCACTGAATTGACTGATTGATTGATTATATGTCAATAAGTCATTTTTTAAAATCCCTAGCATCACATTGTTTGGGGGGGGGGTAAAGGAAGAAGGTGTCTTTGATATATTTGCTGGGGCTTCAGTTATTTGTACTCAATAATAAAGGCAGGATACAAAAAAACAAGTATAAATAGATTTTCTCCATAATGATCTATATCCCTAACCTGCTTTTTCAGGATTCCCAACCTGAGTCCTTGCTGTTGGCTGTCCTTTTCTTTGCTTTCATCAGTAAATATTATGCCTAAATTCCTGAAGTTAGTGTTCCTTGTATACGGTGGACTATACTGTGGTTCATATCCCCAGCCAAAAGGATTTGTGTTTACTGGGGATTATAGGAATCTTGGTTGTTTAAAAGAAGTGGATAGGAAAAGATTGCCTAAGTCATCACATAAAACCTCTCCTTTGGGTGTATTAAATTCTGCTAAGAGTTCTGAGCTTCTCTCCTCTATTTGTAGAACAGTGTTCAATTCCAGACTGAGGATCAATGGCCACTGCTTCTGCTTCTAAAAAGAAAAAGGGAAAAACACAAATCAATGAGATGTAGAGAACAATAATAGCGTGCCATTTACGCTGTTATCCCCAGTGAGTGCTCTACATGTCACTTTTATCATCATGGAGAAGTTGCTGTAGGCAGAAAAAGAAGTGGAATAAATATTTGAGTTCTCAGTGTTTTTTTCAAAATTATACGAGATACACATTAGAAATGTGTTTTATCTCTGAGTGGCAGTGGGGGTGTAGTATGGGAGATAGAGCCAAGCTAAAGAATAAGAAAGGCCAGAATTATTATAATCCAAGGAGTTGGAATCTTCAGGCTTCACTGTGCTCACCTACCACAGTCCAGAAATATATGCATTCTGACCATCAGTGCATATTCCAGAATTATATAAAGTCCCAATTGCTTTAGCATCATGGAGTCTGCTCTTAGCTAAAACTAAGCCATCTAATTTCTTTATTTACTGAAAGCGGAAACTTTTGGGGAGACACTACAGCAGTGATGGTGAACCATTTAGATACTGGGTGCCCAAACTACATGTGCATGCATGCGCAGCGGAGACCCGAAGACCAGCTGGATGGTGGGAGGCAGGGCATCCCAACACCAGCAGCTCTGCAAGAAGTGGGATCTTTTTCTTCCATTAGCTTCTGTTTTGTTGTTTGCAGGAAAACAGAAATTCTGTTTCCCTGCAAACGGCGAGAAACGCGGTAGAACTGAGCTGGGGCGACGGCATGCGTGCCATAGGTTTGCCACCACTGCACTACAGCTTTTGCTGTGCCTTCTTCCCAACATTTACACACACAGAGATATACATACATTGAATTATTGTCATAATTAAAGTGCTGGACTGGAAAGGTCAAATTACAATTTCTCTTTACCTGTTCAGAGTACCTGTGGAATGATTCCAGCCTAATCTTACAGTGAGGTGTGAATTTCACACCTACAGTAAACCTAGACTAGACTATAACTTCAACCTATGCAAAATATAATGTCTGACATCCATCAAACCATTTGAAGTTTTGTTAATGTTTGACTTGACACCATATGCTACTTATATGTCATGAAAATTAACTTTTTTTCTTCTTGAATTGTTCAAAAAGGTGGCCTCAGGGGTGGGAATTTTAGTTTCTCAATTGCCTATATTTTCTCAATGAATAAAATTGCTTTTAAATAAATCAGATCTATGTTTGTTCCTCTTTTCTTTCCAAGTGGTTGAATGGGGCAACTAGGTCAATAAGAATAACTCAGATGTTTCATTCTTGAGTGGATGCTCCTCTATTTTGTTTCACCATGTGATAGGATTGGGCAGCAGCCCTGCAATGTCTGAGGGCCCACTGTGCCAAGGTCTACTTTAAGTTCTTTGACCTACTCTGCTGACAGAGAGAGAGATATTACAAGGGGTGTCTTCTTACTGAAAGACAGGCTTCCCTTCTATTTTAACTTCATCCTTAGCTGAACCACTGCCACTGCTTTCTAGGGAGACTAATTTAAAAGTGAATTCAGTATTACAATGTTACAAAGATTAACATAGATCTCCAGATGAATGTATACAGAAAAAGAATTAGTTATAAATCTAATGAAATATATACATACATATGTTTGTTTGTTTTTTCTGAATATCTCTTACCATGTAGCCCTGGAGCGCTGGCATTGGAGATTGGGCATCATACTTCAAATCCAGTGTCCTCAGCTTCATCTGACCTCTTCCTCAGTCAACTCAGCTGACTGAGTTGTGTGCAGAAGAAAACAAGTGTCACAAAGTCNNNAATTCTGGGAGTTGAAGTCCACAAGTCATAAAGTGGCCAAGGTTGGAGACCCCTGTTTTACAGCCCCAGGCCAGATATGGCCCTTGGGCTGTCCCTGTCCAGCATGCTTGAAGTCAATTGGAAATTAGAAATCAAATGTAAATAAGCACACCACAGGGGATGGGAGAAGTAGCTGAGTTGGGTCCAACTCTGCCCTGGTGGCCACCATTGGACAAGGAGAGTAAGTTCTTTTCTGCACCTGTTCAGAGCTCACCTCCCGCTGGAGCAGCCTGAGGAGGCAGAAATGGCTCTACACTCTCTTTACCCTCAACATGTCTGCACTGGTGGCCAAAGTGACCAAGAAGGAACTTGATTCCAACCACAATGGGGCTGCTATGGGGGTTTCTGACAAAGAACAACAGGAAGCAGTTGAACAAATTGATGAAGGGCAGAATGAAATAAACAGACCGAAGGCTGTTCCTTTTCCTATGGAGTTAATTAATTGCATACTGCAAAATGTATACATTTTCAGAATTGTTTTTGTGAAGGTTAAAACTTGGTTAAAAATGAAATGAAACAGTGATACGATTGGCATGTTTACTATTTTTTATTGCTACATTTGACCTATTCCACATTTTCATAGTCATATTATAACTAGGTATTCTTACCAGTACCAGTAGCAGCTAATCAAAAGCATATAATTTACTGGTTTTTATAAAGTGATAAAATTAATATTGAGCAGAATTAAGTTCAGCCTATTGGACCCTTCCTCAACAACAGTCCCAGTTTCTCATGTGGCCCTTTAGAAAAATTAATTTCCTCCCCCAGGGAGAAAGATCGCCTCCCCTGTTCCACAGTCAGTGAATGCATGGTGCTTTTGAAACATTCTTGCCTGTCTTCTACATTCTGGGCTTCCCCCTTAAATTTTAATTCTGCACTGTAAAAAAATAATCACTTGTGGTTTAGCATGTTAACGAATCTCTGAGAGACCAAATGCCATCTGTCCGTTCCTATTTCTTTTCTTCCTTGCAATCTTACCCTTAGTCCACCAACATTTCAGCTGGAAGCTGATGATTTAAAGTGATAGGACACTTTAAACTTTGAGTACGCTCTTAATGGAGTATCAGTCACAACACAAACAAACAACAAGCATAACATTACATAACAGCAATCTTGGAATGTGTTGCCTGAGCATACAGATGATTGTCCTGCTTGCTGGGCCTAGGTGACAAAATAGAGTTAGAATTGCATCATATTATGATCCTTGACAGTCTCCCAAAGGAACCTTAGCCTGGGGCAAGCATTGAATCCAGCTGAGTTAACCTTTTGCTTGAAAATAGCTTTGCTATATATGCACAGTTTTTCCAGGACTCAAATTTGCGGATCAGCAAAAATAGATGTTCTTCTCCTCTCAGTCTGTTTGGGAATCAATTCCAACCTCAATTGTGCTAACTTTAATCTTAAATTACTGAATCCTGTGGCAACTCAATACTTCATTTTAGCTTGATGAGGAACTACTGATATGGACTCTTTGAGTACAATTCTGAGCCGGCTATGTATGCATTGTAAGAGGACATCCATGTTAGTGTATGGTAGACAACACATCTGATGAAATGAACCATAGCTTGCAAAGGTGATGCTTTTAAAAAAGAGTTATAAGTCAGGAAAAAATGCTACTAAACTCTTCCTGGTTTTTGGCTATGCATCCATTTAGTTGTTTAGCCATCCACATCACAATGTCATGGAGATATTTTGCCATTGCTATGCTGAAATCAAGATGTATTAGGTCCATGGCATTTCTACAATCTACATAAGGAAGTTATATATTGAAAGAATGATAGTCTCCCAAGCTTGTTCTGCTGATATTTGAAATCTGTTATTTAATTTGACGTGCTTCTTGATTAATAACTCTACAATTTCTTACGTATCAGACTGATGGGGAAAAACTAATTTAGAACAATTCAGTGAAATGATTAGTATTCTCACTGTGAAATTACAGCTAGAGGGCAAGATAATCTTTATCTAACTTCAGTATCACTCAACTCCATTTTTTCCCCTCGTGCCATGATTTAGACAATGTTGTTCTGCTCTTTTCCTCACCACAAATACTGGCTACCACAAAATTGCAGTGGACAGTGAAGGCAGTAAGGATAATTACTCATTATACTGGTAACTTGAGATCCAAGTTCCTCTGAAGTTTCTTTCTCTGGAAAAACCCAGGAGTTAAGAGTGAAGCAGATCAGAGATTTCGTGGCTATGATTATATTTTAATCAAGGTTTCTATCTTCCTGCAGCTGCTTCTTCTAAATTGGTATTACTGAAACCTGGGTGGGCCCAGAGGGGGGTGTCCCTCTGGTTGAACTTTGCCCACCTGGGGGTTGAGTCTTTCATC
>JANHFJ010002025.1:140353-153553 GCA_032468195.1 Cerberus rynchops
ACTCCCAGAATTCCTGAGCCAGAATTCTGGGAGTTGAAGTCCATGAGTCATGAAAGAGCCAAGGTTGCCCACCCCTGAGCTAAAGTGTCAACCGTACAGGTCCCCTGATCATAAATTCTATAATTGTATTTATATTAAAAATGTTGCATTTATTTATAAATTTACATTTACAAATTTTTGCACATTTTGTCTTTGAGGAAGATTCCTGCACCTGCCCCCAAGTCTTTAACAACAACAAAAAGCTGCCAATAAATAAATAAAGATCATTTAAATGTTTCTAGATTGAAGCAAAATGTGGCCATTTGGATATACTTTTCACCTAACGCAAGAATGACTCATGAAAGTGTACAGATCAATTTTGAATTATGTTTTGTGTAGCTGTATAGTAGTTATGGTAGCCAGAAATAGAAATAAATCAATGTTTTAGAAAACAAACTCTGATCCTCCCCACCCTGAACTTTACACTGTA
Source organism: Cerberus rynchops (assembly GCA_032468195.1). NCBI lineage: Eukaryota > Metazoa > Chordata > Lepidosauria > Squamata > Homalopsidae > Cerberus > Cerberus rynchops. The sequence goes on from JANHFJ010002025.1 coordinate 140,823, forward strand.
TAGCCAAGAACAAAAATAAAAAATACCAGATCAGGAAGAAATGAAGAAATGACCTATATTGCAAAGCAAGTCAGTTTGGAGTAAACTAAAGGATGAAGATAAATAGTTTACCTCAGGAAAAAAGAGCCAGCAAACACACAATTTTTACCATCCTTCTTTACAAATGGCTTTGGGCAACAGCAAAACATTTTGAGGGAAATATACTGCCCTTCACCAATTTTCTGAAGAAGCTAGAAAAACTGTACCTAGGGGAAAAAATGCGTGTGACAAGGCAGCTTGAGAACAATCGCTTGAATTAGGAGTGAGGTACCTTTATGAGTTTTAACACAACATTCTTGTTCGGAAATCTCCAATATCTGCTATATATCTCTGCTATATATCTTTTAACAAGAAGACCGATAATCAATTAAAAACTACTACCTCAAATATTATTTCTACAGAACTTATATTTTGAGTGAGAGATAGTTTCTTACAGAAACTTGTATTATTGATGTCAATTGTTTTGAAGATTTTAATGGTCTAGTCAGGAAGCCCAAAATGTATTTTATCATACATTAAAACGAAAGGTATCTGGAGCTTATTTAATTATTTATTTCTGCCTTTTAAATACTGTACTACATTATGAAATCTGTGGATGGTTCACAGATGTAATAAAAGAAAACATTCAAATCCCTAATATGACAAATTAAAAATAAAGATTAAATTTCTGATGAAAAGGATAGGATATCCTGTTTCTGAAAGATAGCTGGAAAAGCAAAGTTGTAATGGTTTCTCTGAGGATGGAAAGGGTAAGTGCATCTAGATTTCAGGGGAATTGTTTAATCATGAGGGCCTGGATCACCCCAGAGAAACTCTGCTTTGTGGGATCCACTGCCTCACATCCAGGGCCAAAGTACCAACTACATCTCCTCTCAAATTGATAGGTCAGTGAGAATCCACTTGGAGGAGACATACCTGAGCCCAGATTTAAGTAATCTTGAATTTTGTACCGTATATAGTTCTTAATGTGTACACTATGCTGCTTTTCTTTTCAATTATTTTGTAGAACCATGCACGAAAACATGTTTATTAATATAACTTCCCACAAATATTTTTTGTAGGCTTTGGCGCAACGTAGATTTCAGAGTTCGTGCTTCCTATCATTCTTTCTCCTGAAACCCCAAAGCCATGTTTAAATCCCACTATTGTCTTTTTGAAGCTGTGGGAAGATTTCCCCAACTCTTTTCCTGTTTGTCTTGTTTTTTTGTTTGAAGAACAACGCTGCATTTATGTGCTTGTACATGTGTATAATCCATGAGTTCAATTAAGAGAAGCATCTGTTGAGTTTATTTCTCATTGCCAAGAAAAAGCTGCAAATCAGGGGCATCTGCTCTGCTTTTTATCAATGGTTTTTCATAATTTGTTCTACAAGACAAATGTTTAGGGATAGGAGGGTTCTATTTATTTCTGAGTTCCATCTTGATGATTGTTTGCCTCAAATGGTTGTCAAGGAGACCAATTAGGATTTTCAACTGATTTTCTTAAGAAAAGAATTAACCAGGAAAGCACACATGCATGATGTTTTAAAAGGTAAACAAAATTGCATATAATTAAAACAAGAGCAAGCTAAAAAGATTATTTGCAATTTTGTTATTATGGCTGCCATTAAAAGATTTAAGAGAATTTTCATTATTGCCTTAACAATAGTTTATAAATTAATTACACTAATTCCCTGGGCTTAAAACTATATATTCCTGATCACTGGGTAGCAGTTCAAGCTGATAGCTTTTAGAACTTGTTTATTCTCTTTCTTCACTTCCATAATTTTAAAATTGAATGTTTTAACAAGTTTAGCAAATCTAAATCACATTTTTAGGCTAATATTTGAATTTTTTAGCTTGACAGAACTTTGCCATGGCAAACTGATCAAAGTTTTCTGTTGGTTGCTTTGCTTCTGTTAAAATAAATGCCCCAATATTGCAAACTTAGCAACACCAAAATCTCTAGTCACCTTATTATGTCTGCTGGCAAACAGGAACCTAGTGACTCTCTTTAAAAACCAATCAGAGTGTACCATAAAATGTTGTAGATTTTGTCCTTGTTGCTATCACAGACAAATATGGCTACTCTTCTGGAATTGTAGTTTCTGCCAATATGCTATTTGTGTTGGTGGAAACAGCAGTCTGGAAACACTGTCAGATAAACAGCAACCAGATGTACAATCAATGCAGAAAGCAATGTAAAATTATGTTATGATTCTTATACAAATGACTATTACTTGCTACCCTATATTAAATCTATTTCAGAATAGATGTTAACACAAGTACACCATGATTTCCAGTTACAGTAGAGAAAAAACAAGGAAATCAGTTAAAGAACTTGCATTTGTTAATAGAATATAAATTTGAGGTGTGTTTTTATTAGTGACTTGGAGACCTTTCCCGTTACTATTTCTATCAAAAACTGTATATAAGAAGATTTTACTCATATTGTAAGATTGTTTTTTTATCTATTATGTTTCAGGTTAAATTTTATATCAAATGGAATTTTCCGTAACTCAAATCACATATTGAGTCCATTTACTGAAATACTAATTTTCTATTATCTTACAAGCTTTGTTATAAGTGATCCTGCAAACTGATGAATCCAAATTATAACACAAAAAACACACTAAAAGTTTGCAGTAGCAAGAAGGTATCTTCATTATTTGAAAAAAAAATAAAATTCAAACTTTGTCATCACATAAAAACATGACATATGTAATAAACATATTTACAATTCTGTTTCTGATTATAAATATACATTATATACAAAATAATGTTACAAAAATGTAGAAAGTTCAGTGCTTCTGATTTTTTACTTTAAATTATTGAAATGCTAGGCTTCAAAATAAACTACAGACAGACACTAATATAAACCATATTATTGATTTCTGAAGCTCTTTTTCACAATGGCCTTGTATGGTAAGACCAAAATGTCAGTAGTGAACATGCCAAGCAAGAATTTGATTGCACAGTTCAAGGCTGGAGATGGATTAATTCAGCCTGGGATTTTCAAGGTCAGGAACACTGCTCTTCCATCACAAAAAACACGATCCCAACTTCCTTGAATGAAAATTTGCTTCCTCTCTCTGCTTCCGCCATATTCTCTTTCCCACAGTACTTGTTTATCACTATGAACAGCACTTCCTATCTGAAATGTCTATTATTATTGCTGTAAATGTACAAGAGAGCCTTTGTCAATTCTGAATTTCCAGTTCAGAACTGCTCCTTTGGATTCAAAACTTAAGGATATTCCTTTCTTTGTAGCAAAGTGAAGAAAGAAAGAAACAGAGCAAACTACGGGCTTCATAGTTCCCACTTGCCACATAATGGATTTTACCACTACCACCACCAAAGTCCCCTTTGTAGCTTAGTCTTTGTCAGGTGGTTAGAAAAAAAAAATCAACTTAATCAGCATGGGAATTTCTGTAGCAAGTAATAGAAAGGCAGGATCATAAACACTTGCTTGGCTGTAAAAAAACAACAACATAATGGTGCAATCTTCCAGATTATCTGCCGTTGAAAGGGTGGCACCAGACAGAGATCTCTAAGAGAAAAATCCTCTCCTTATACATGTAACATAGAAAAACACACTTCTGTTTATGGTGACTAGTAGTGCAAAGGTCATGAAAACAGCTGATTGATTTTAAATGCACTTTTGAGGCTTTCAGGGAGCCCTGGGCTTCAGTTTCCTCTTATGAAAGAGAAAAGTCATCATTCTCTTTCAGGTCAGATTATGTCTGGGGAGGTCGCTGTGATTCACAAAAAAAAACCAAATCCCAAATTACTGCTTAGTTCACCAAAGCAGTATCCAAGGAGGCAAAATGCCAATTCAGTAGCCATGTTCCTTAAACTGTCTGTAAAAAATGGGGAGGGGGAAAAGGAAGGTTTAAATACAGGACCAACAGAAGTGGCTCCTGGACAATACTGCTTGGGTGCTGGAGGGGGAAAGGCTGATGGGTCTTGATTTGGGCTCTCTAGATTCTCAGACACGCTTTTAGGCACTTCCAAATCCAGAAAAAAAAACAAACGGTGACGTTTCTTCTGTAATCCTTTTCTGCATAGAAAAATATGTTTCTTCATCCTTCTCACAGTGACATTAACTCTGTGATAACGTCAAGGGCCTTTATGCTGACAGGCACCTTTTCAGACTTAAGTCATACAACTGTCCATGAACAACTGGCATGTCGTTTCAAAGGCTACTAAGAGACATCTTCATCTCTCCCCTGCTAGTAGTCAGTTACATTCCTATTAGACTTCAAAATAATGAAACAGGGGGCAAAAAGGTATATTGCATCTTTTAAATTCACAGTCTGTCCAGTTCACCCACTTTGATCCACTCATCCTCCTGAGAGCAGCAAATTGCATATAATTAAAAAAAAAAAACAATCCAATTTTGAATTGTAAACAATGTAGTAGAATGTCCACTTTGTGGCATCTCTAGAACTCTAACTGAGGTGCAAACAGAGCAGCCTTTACTCTTATACCTGCCAAAAACATAGAAAAGAGAAACAGACATTTCAATTAATCCAATATAAAAGTAAAATTAAGTATAATAGATGTAATGCAATTGTTGTCTTAAATAGTTTTAATGTACTATTTTAATGGCAGGAGAAGAATCTTTATGATTTGTAAATTCAATTTTTACCCGTGTAAAAGTCTTATAGTCTTATATAGTCAATGCTTTAATTTGTTGAATTCTTTTGTCCTTACTACCTATGCTCTGATTTAGAACCTTAGATTCAAAATATAGTTTTGTTGAACAGAAAATTATTTTTGCACACACAAGGTTTCCTGGTTTCCCTCAATTTCCTCTTTCTGGACTGGCCCTCCTGGGTCACATGCCTTGACATTCTGAAGATGCCCCAATTACCAACTCCAACTTTTCAATAGTTACAGGATTTCACAGAGGAATGTGGAAAAAATTATTCCATAATCACAGAATTTGAATTTAATATTTCATCAAATAATTTATTGGGGTGATAAACAATATTTTAAAATTTCTGTTTTTGTAACCTTCTATGTAGTTTGTCACATATATATGCCTGTCTACATTGAAAACACCAAGTTGCATTGTTCTTCTTTCTTTCTGAATGTCACATTTCTGAACATTATTCAGAACAAAGATCACATTTCTGTAGGCAATGTACATACCTCTGTAGCTATAATACATTCATTCCGCTCTTCTGTTATTACAAAAACAGACTGGTACATTGAATCCCTTGGAGAACATATTGCTGATATTCTACATTCTGGCTTTTCACTGTTGAAAAATAAGATAAAATACATGGTGGAAATTCAGAACCAATGTCAAAGCTTTATATTTCAAGATGTGAAAAAGGATGTTGTAGGAAAGTTGTGGTTGAAAGAAAAAAGGCACTGACATGAGTGACAGCAGATTATAAGAGCAACCAGTTCCCTGCACATTCTAGATTTATTCTTTTTCATGTCTGTACAGTGGAAACTAATGGCACTTATGGTTCCTATCAACACCCCCATCACATTATATTTGACAAAGCAACAGCTGTGAACTTGGACACATTTGAGAAGGGCTAAAACTTGTTTCTATTTTCAAAAGCCAAGATCAATTAGAATAAGAAGCTGTACTCATTATTGAATGTCCTTGAGTTTACCTTTGATACCCAAAAAAGTGACTGCAAAGGACTAATTGGAAGGAAAGCTTTTTTAACAAAAAGACTGTTTAAACATGTGATATACTGTAGCTTGGCTCAAATGACAGAAATTTCTTGAAGGAATAATGTCATAAAAATGTACACTTCAGGAACCCTTATCATGTGGAAAACTTTTATTTAAATCTACACATCATCAAAATGATTTGACTAGAACAATAGTAAGAAAAACTTGAGATAACATTTCAGATTGTTCATATTATCACATTGGAAAATAGATTAACCTCACTTCAATGTTAAAAAGAGGATAGAATTTCACCAAATTTGTTTTCAGGATTTGGTTTACAGGTAATCTTTGACTTATGGCAGTTGGCTTAATGACTGAAGTTATAATAGACTTCAGAAAACCTACTTTCACCTCTTCCTCAAAGTTACAATTGATGTGCATAACCCTGTGATCACTGTACTCACATTTTGGGTGCTTGGCACTCAGGTCACATTTATGACCAGCTGCAAAATTCAACAGTCATGTGACTTTGATTTGCAATGTTTTTTGCTGTTTTTCAGCAGAAAACAGCAAAAAATACCCTGTGGATATACTGGATTTGCTTAATGGCCATATGATTCATTTAATGATCACATGATTTACTGAAGGACCACAGTAACTCACTTTATGATCATAAAAACAATCATAAAATCAAGTCCAGCCACTTATCTGCAATGAAGGACAGGGAGGGGAGGGTTTTTTATGAATTGAATACATATTCCCTTATTTTTATTCTAGTTCTGCTATGATCCAGGAATTAGTGAATTCCTATTCACAGCAGTATCATTTCCAACCTATGATAGGCTACAGTATAGTAATGCAATTATGCTAACTTAAACAAAGATGGAAGGAGGATATAAAGAAATACCAATAGAATGGTATTTAAAAATCAATATATAGGATTCAAGCTTATATAGAATATTTTCTCATGTTGGAAGTATTTGTTCTAATTAGAAAAATAAAGTATTAAAAAATGGTCAATTAGTTTTCTTGTAATAATGAAGAATTAGTATAGTAATTAGTATACAAAAAATTAAAAATATTAAAGACATTTTCATCTATATTTTCAGGCTTATTTGATCCTTTCTGACAATATTACACTAAAACACAACCTTTATTCTTCATAGTTTTAACAGTGCAAATTCATCTAGAGAAAATTTTCATACCTGCATAGCCAGAAGGGTGATTTCTCTCCTATACATTTTTCACTTTTATGGTATTTATCTTCCTGAGTTCCTCTATTTGTCAGTTCCTTCACCAGGTTATAATCCAATGTATGGTTTTTAAGTTTGTAGTTTGATTTCTCCAGTACGCAATCAATTTCAAAGTCTTTATTTTTATTGGTGTTTTTAAGCTGAGAAGCTGGGATGAGATTTTCCTTCTGGAAGTCAGACACGTTGTTCATAGTTTCTGAATTTTGTTCTGGATGCCTCTGCATCTGTCGGATAACTATGGCTATCATGCAGCATAGGATGAGGAGAGCTACTAATCCAACTCCCATGGATATAGCCACCCAGGGAACTGGCTTAGGAAGTGGTGGAATGGTGCTTGTCACAGGATTTACTACAAATTCACAGTGGATGCCCCAGAAGCCAGAGGGACAATTGCAAGCAAAGCTGTTAGTGTAAAGCTCAATGTAGCATGTCCCCCCATTTTGGCATGGTCCAGAAGAACAATCACCTCTAGTTCTAATTTCACAATTTCTGCCAGTGAAGTCTGGCAAGCAAGTACATTTGTAATCATGAGAAGCAACAAGATCTTGACATGATCCTCCATTGGAACAGGGATTTCTTGAACATTTGCTGATGTATATCTCACACGTCTGACCAGAGTAGCCTTGGCGGCAGCGACATACATGCTGTTGACCCATTACAAAACACTGCCCACCTACAGAAGGGGAAAAAGCTTTCTTAGTGCTCACAAAACATTGCAATGGTTACAATACTGCAAAGAGTCAGAATGTCCAGCTACAAATTGACACCAAGCTAGAATACTCAACTTTGGGAATAACTATTTAAAAGAAACCAGAACCCCCCTTTTGTTCCCTGGTCTTAAATCTTCTCCCCTCTTTGCATTTTTAAACAAAATCTTCAAAAGATGAGTGCACATATAATTTGCTTTTATGATGCTTCTGGGTGTCCTGTGTATATTGTCTTGGTTTTACTAATCTGAACCTGCTTATCCTACACAATTAAAGTGAACGAAGGCTCTCATGAGATGTAACAATATTGTCTAAGGATTTTTTGGAGAGTTAAACTTAGCTTAGAGGAAAATAGGATAAGTGGCAGATCTATGATATACTACAGTGTTGAGGGATGTTTTATTCTAAATGTCTTTCCTTGAAGTTCTTCAGTGAGGGTAGAATTAGAATGAACATCCTGTTTCATTTAAAGAAATGCTTATTTAAAAAAAATCCACTTGCCCAAATTCAACAAAACTGTACATATGTTTTAGTTGTTCTTTGACATGGGTACTATAGTCTAATGAAATGAGAATATGTATGCATGCAAAGTTATAAACCACTCCTTTACCTGTTAATTATCTATTAATTAAAAATATCTGAAAAACATCCATGAAAAGTAAGGATTAACATTTTGTCAACCTTGAAAATTCATAAGGAATGAAAATAGGTAAATGAAACCTGTATCCTAGATATGAAACCAGGAGCAAATTAAAGTTTCTTTCATGACCATCCCTCAAAAACCAAGTCCTCTTCTTTTGGCTTACCATTAGCGCAGGGATTGTTGGTGCACCTGTCTACTTTTTTCTCACAATTGGATCCAGTAAATCCCATAAGGCAAAGGCATGAATAGCTAGTTCCTTTTTCTTTTTCCAGACATGTTCCACCATTAAAACACGGAGACTCGTGACAAGTCAAGGTAGTATGCTCACAGTTAATGCCATCATATCCTGGGAGACATGTACATTTGTATTTGTTTCCTAAATCCTATAGGAGTAAGCAAACAATATAGATAAAATTTAGTTCCATGAAACAGTTGTTTTCAGACTACATCTATTTTTGCATTTAAGTCGAAACAAACCCAGATAGTTGAAGCTAGATTGCATAGGCACATATAACAAGTTAAAAATATACAAATAACTGCCTAACAATGATATACTTAAGGAGATCCAGCAATCAGTTATTACTGACTCCATTGATTCACACATAATCCTATGAAAAATAATCCATTGTAGTTTATTTATATTAAGATTTGTGATTCAATTAAGGGTCCATTATATTGTGTGCACTGTAAACCCTCTGCTGTGAATGTAAAGGTAAATATTCTAAGGTTCTGTAAATCAGAAAAAAGGGTACCATAATGTTACATGAAAGTACTTAACACTAAATTCCTATCAATGTAAACTGCAAAATATTTTTATGCTCAGTTTACGCTTGACCATTGCTGTAGATAATATATTTAGCTAATATTAAATATTCTAAATGAATACTGCTGTAAGAATAGTAAATTGGATACTCAGAATAACCTCTATTGTCTTTTCAAAGACAAATTATTGAAGATAATATTCTTCAGACGTCGGGATGTCACTGTTCCGTTATTACTAAGCTGCACAACAGAATCACAGCATATGCAGGAATTGTTGATTTTTTATAAAACCTGCATGTTTTGAAACTAGTGAAATAAAATTGGACTAAATATGACTGACATAAAATATGAAAGGCCCCATGTAGACTGAAGGAGGCACACAGAGAGTTATTGTTATATAAGGTAGTGGCACCTTCCCAAGTACCAGGAAAATAGTTGTAATAGGAACTGTGGTTTGTGTGTACAGTCTTTCTGTAACACAGCTAGAATGTCCCCATTTTTGCATCATTTATATTTGCAATACTTTTTGCAAGCCACAGTATTTCTTTGCCATTTTCCTTCCCCAGTAATTAGGAAGAAACTCCAAGATGGTTCACATCACTAAGTCTCTTGCGTGAAGCTTTGGGGTAAGCAATGGCTGTTGGAGGGACTCCTATTTCATCCTATCTTCTGGGATTTTCCTCTCTCTAGAAGTCATCTTGGAACTATCTGTACAATGGCAATTTGTATTTTTCTCCTTGTTGCAAAACAAAACGGGTGAGGAAATGAAGAAAATGTGGAAAGCATTAGCGAAAGTGACAATTCTGCTCTGCCACTGCCCAATTCTGCAAAATGGAGAATATTCTGTACTGTTTTGGAAGATCCTTGACAGCCAGAAGATGAAGACATTAATGGGGTTGTATGGAGTGGATTGGGTAGGCTTGAGGGCAGGCACATATATATATATGCAGGTCTAGGTGTGTTCGGGTCTTTTCCGGTGCAAGTTTGAGAGTATCTTCGCAACGTTTTGGCGAGGTCCCACTCGCCATCCTCAGGCTGCTGCCTTCTGCTTTGTGCCAGTGCAAATATATATATATATATTTGTGTACAATCCTTCTATCTTTGAAAAAGGAACTGGATAAAATAATAATGCCATTTTTACTTTCATAAATTAACTGTTAGCATATAACTTGTCCTTACTGTGCAACTACCCCCATTTTTGCAGGGGCTGCTATCACATTCACTAATATTCCTTTCGCAGTCCTTGCCAGTGAACCCCTCTTTGCAAGAGCAAGTGTAGCTTCCTTGACCGGTGTTCATGCAAGTGGCTCCATTTTTGCAAGGTTTATGATGGGTACAATAATTCAGATCTAACAAGAAACAAAGCACAAAAGAAAACTATCAGTCAATGAGAGATAAGATACTCCAAAGAAGAAACATGAAAAACACATCAAGTCATAACAAGTTGGGCCAAAATATATTTGTCTGATAGTTTGTTACTTAGCTGTATATGCCTTCACTACTGTTGAAGTCCCTATATACTGGGACTATAGAAAATTCCTAAAATAAACTTGTCCAAGGTTATTACTTCAGTTATTTCTACTCTTTTATTCTTGACCTTGATAACAAGAGAAATGTAAGCATTTTCCTGGTGTAGATAAGTTAGTAAAGCAAGCAAGCAAGCAAGCAAGCAAGCAAGCAAGCAAGCAAGCAAGCAAGCAAAAGAAACAGCTTAGTTTGAAGTCTTCATTTTTGCCCTAGATCAATAGATAAAGAGACAAGGAAACAGACAAAGAGCATTTAGTGCAATTAGCAAATCTAAGGTGAGATGGCATCTGGATTGTGCCTTTTAATAATGAAAGTAGACATTTGCTGGAACAAATCTTAACAATAGAAGGGGACAGTCAAAGCCAACATATCGTGAATAAATATCTGTGTAGCTCTAAGGGTGATTTAATTCTGAAAACTAATCTAAACTGGAAAAACTATATAAACATTATAAACACAGCCTTTACTTCTGCATGGCTTGACTGATTTGCAATAATGGAATTTAAAGCTTTTATTAAAAAATACCATTGTTAGTATTTTCTTTAGTGGTGTCTGATTGATTGCTTATTTTACATAATGTAGGTCACTTAAGTCACATAACAAAGTTATCAATGCATGATAGTCACCTCTCACATAAGCTATCAATACATCAGTCACTTCTCACATAAGCCTGTTTATTAGGTTTATTACGTTTATTAGGACTGAGAAGAAATTACTGGTCTAAGGTGATACCCTCCCCCCCCCTTGGCTTCCATGCCTGAAGGAGAGTTAGAACCTGGATCTTCCTACTTCTACTCCAGCACCTTAGCTACATCACCACACTGGCTCTCAAATGCCAACAATACCTGTCTCATAAAAATCACCCTATGAGGTCATACATACTTCAATAGAACAAACTTTCCTTGATAATTGTTTCTCTGACTATATTTCAATGTAGTTCAAAAAGATTGGACAAAGACGAAGCCTTGTCTTTAGGACAAGCAAATACAAATGCTGTTTGGACACGTGTTGCTCATCCCTGCAAATCATGCTATAAATTGCTCTCAAAGAAATCTTCAGTACAAAAGTAATTCACTTTATTTTCTCTCAAATTCAGAGTTCAAGCATCATACTACATGTCTAAATCATCTATTCTAGATGGTCATACAAGCACAACCTTTTTCAGTCTTTGAGAAGATTGTCCAAGAAAATTAGTGTTATACAAATCTTAATTGTTTGCTATAGGTATAATGGTCAGATACAAGGAATAATAAACAGCATTATTGTACGAGTCAACCTGATTCAGAGGGCAAACTGAATTAAAGAGGGTGACAGAGAATATTTGAGACCAATACAGATAGATCATTGGAAAAAAAAAGTTTTGAAAACCAAGGAACTGAAATTGTCCTTGTCAGTATCAAAACAATTGGAAGAATGGGACCTGAAATTAAAGGAAGCCTAGCAGAGAGAACTCAACCCGATACTTAGAAGAAAAAGCAGTGGAATTCAATCCCAGCTATGAGAAAGGGAGGAAATTTCTGGGACCCACAAGTGTTTTTTTCTAAGAGAAAAAAAATCTGCATCATCAAAGTTGCTTTAGAATTTGTTACAATGTCCTTAGAATGACTAACTTGAATGAAGATTAGAGGTGTATCTGCACCATTAAATTGTTCCATCATGAATAAAAATGTCCTCCAATCATTTTTGGAGGATGACATCATCCTCAACTCCTTCTAGTATGTTTTCCTGTTCCATAGTAAAAAGTATTGTTCTTCATCTTTTGCCAGCTCAAAAGCATATTGTCTGCTGCACTTCACTTCCTTCCAAGCAATCCCTCACTCTTTATCACATGTAGTGGCAGGAAAATCCCTTCACCTGGGTTTATGATCATTGCCCTGCAGCTTTCTAACCTCAGCTAAGAGAGTTAGACTAGATTAAGACTGTTAGCAATGGTGGTCCAATAGTCTAGTGGTTATAATCTTTGCCTGATATGCAGAGGATCATTGTTTCAAATTCTAGCATGTGTGTGTGTGTGTGTGTGTGTATACACACACACACACACATATATATATGTATGTATGTTTGTTTGTTTTTTGTGAGGAAATACTTGGTTACCCAAATATGGAAGAGAACAACTTTAGTTCCCTTTTGCCTTTCAGCTCATCTCAAGAGACTATCCAGGCAGAAATTAGCGACAACCCTC
>JANHFJ010002028.1:124432-139288 GCA_032468195.1 Cerberus rynchops
GAAGGAAGGAAGGAAGGAAGGAAGGAAGGAAGGAAGGAAGGAAGGAAGGAAGGAAGGAAAATTAAAACTCTAAAGTTCTCAGTTCCCATTCTTCAAACTTGGGAAGTTTTGTTTCATGCTTCAGCACCGCCGCAGAGATGGCAAAAGAGCCGCTCCAAACCGTTTCAGGTTTTAGGCAGCAATTTGGAGAAGCAGACAGAAAATTGCTATGCCTGCCTAATGTACTGTAAGTTGTACTTATCTAATAAAAGCCGCATTTACTTGTAAGCAGATGACCTAATTTAATCTTGCTTTTGAAAAAAAGAGACTGCTCCACCAAGGAGCCCTAAATATAGGGAGCATCATCATCCGTTTACTTACTCAGGATATCTTCCCAGTGGAAGGCGGAATTAATTGGAGAAAAGGGCCCCCCGGGGGGAGCAGTTGGATGCCAACTCTGGGAGTGCCGAAGAAGCACAGCCAACACTGGCTGGCTGAGAATTTGGGGGAAGAATTCTGCTTTCGGTCATCTGGAGGGTACCAGCTGCATATCAGCCCTTCTGTCTTGCCATCGGTAGGACTGCTCCGTTGATCAAATTACGATTGATCAAATTATAACCATCTAATTATGATTTACAACCAGTGCAACCAGAAATGGACTACCGGCCCATCTGCAAACGCAATATTAAAGTGTGTAAGATTGCTTGTGGCGCTGCACAGGGATATTTCGTTGTCATCTGTGTTGTGTGTTCATATTAAACAGCGCTGCGAAGTTCTACAAGCAAATCAGACCCCAATACTGGTCACCACACTTAAGGATTAGTGTCTGTCTTCTTTATGCATTTCTTTTACATTTCCCAGTCTAGCCTGCAAACCCACAATTTTCCGATGAGCCAAATGTCCCTAGGGAGAGGGGGCAGTATATAAATCCAAATAAAGTAAAGTAAAGTAAATGTTAACCAGACTCTACCCTGCTTGTTTCAAGATCGGCCCCAGCCAACTAGGTATTGCCATCATTGTAAGAACACTTTATTGTGGAAAAAAAAAATACTGGAAAGTGACCTTTGAAGAGCTGTTGGAAAACTCTCCAACCAATCTATAAAGGGAGGAATGGGATCCATTCCCAGCTAATCCATGACCAAATTAAAGTGACACTTTGAAGAGAGCGAAACAATGCAATCCCGAAGTGAAATCCTTCTATTTCGGGAAAAGGGTGACAGAATGAAGAATGTTCATTAAAACCAACTATTAGAAAAGACCGAATATTGTAACTGTCCTGGAGCAGAGGAGTCCAAGAACTGCAGAGAAAGGAGTTCTATTACCATAGATTGGTTGCAAAAAAAAAAAAAAAAAATTAAGCATGTAAGTGGCAACGCAAGAAATGATAATTACACAAAGATGTATCCAATTAGAACTAAACAGAATGGAAAAACAATTTAAGAAGTAAAAAAAAATTAAAAAAGAGAGGAATGAATTCAAGTGAATCCTGCAACACAGAAATTAGCAGACTGCTCTGACATATATTCAGTTTTCTTCATTGTAGGTATGAGGTGTGAGGTTGGGTCTGCACACACACACTAATGCATAGTGGTGTCACTGCTCAGATCAGCCACCCCACCCCCCGAAGGAGATCCTGAGGGTCTTGACCCCTGAAAGTGATACCAACTCTTTAAGGATCTGTTGGTCCAACTGAGGGTTGCAGATTGCAGCCCGTTCTACCATCATTGTCCACAGGTCTTCTCCATCCATGGTCACCCTTTCACATGGAAATTGAGAAGACATATATGCACCCAGAGAAACCTCTCTGCATGCTATCACCATCATGGACGAAGTTCCCCCAGGAGGGAAGGCAACTAAATACCTGGGATAGGCGATTCAGGTAGGAATGAACAGCTCTGACCAAGACAAACATCTTATTGTATATGTGTGTGTGTACATTTGCACCTGTGTGTGCGCCTGGGTATATTCAAAGCAAGCAATGCTATAGAAACGTTGAAGAGCAGATGGAAATCAAACACAATAGTCAACATTCTTTATACTTCTCGTGTTAATTTTTTCCCTTGTTTCTCCCAGACAATAGAAATGCTTATCAGAAGATCCTGGAAGAAAAGCACAGTGGGAGAAAGTAGCTTTATTACTATTTGAAGTTGCTTAAGCTCCATGCTCCTGCATGCTCATTCAATTCTCTGCATGTCAGCTGAATTTTATCGCTTCGCTCAGTCTAAGGGCTTCATTTATGCCGCATGAGCTTGATAAAAAGCATCAATTTTGATATGTGAGGCACTGAAATCCAACATTGTACTTGTCACCGTGACTGGCAAGAAGCTTTGAGACAAGAGATTAGGACTGCCATGACTCTTTCCTATACCTCCACTTTTTGAAGCTGTACCTTTGGACAGCTTATAGGAAGAGAGGGATTTCCAGGTCTATAATTTATCTAAGGAACAGTTGCATTTTTGCTAAAGCCTGAACTCAGAGATGAACATGAGTAATAGGAGCATCTTTGTCCCCCATGGGGACTTCCTTTGATATTTGACCTGACAGGCCCTGAGCAGCCAATCTATGATGTATATGGCTAGATGCTTTCCTTCTTGAGACTCTGCATTACCTAGATGGAAACATATATGGGACTATTTGGTGAATTGAATGTGTTATACAGGAGCAATTTTTAAGTAACTCCATCCCCATATTCCTTCCTTCTGCACAGTTAATCTCCTGGTCCCAGCCAAAGTAGAACTCCTACTTCAAACTCTCGTTCCTGGTTAAACGCCTGAAACAATCATGTTCAGCACATTAGAAGACCTTCCCTTGATTTCCCCAACACAGCAAATCCAATTTCTACCATAATGCTGGCTGCTGGTTCACCCAGCGTGTTATCTTTGGCCAAGACAAGCTGATCGCTGGGGACTTGGTTGTTTTGGATGGTTGGTTTGTTTGTTTTCGTATTCTGGAGATGATTTATGACGATGACAGATCTTCAAATGTGATCAAGGAAACAAATCCAAGAAAAATGATCTCAATCTTTGAAAGCCGGGAACCATAAATTATTTTGGCAGAACAGTGTCACTCAGGGGTTTCTAAGCACATGTAAAAAGTTACCACCAAATGTTCAGGAGAAGGAGAACCATGGCATTCTTGGGACAGTGGAAATCATTTGCAGGAAAATGGCTTTAGGGCACGTAAGGAAAGTCACACAAGCAGAGAAGTTAAAAAAAAAAAGAAGGCAGGGAAAAACCAGAAAAAACTTTGTTCGAAGGAGTGCCCCAAACCAATCCGTTTGGTGTTCAGGGATCTACTTTTTTCATTCACCTGGTGGTCTCTACCAATTACTTAGATAAACATTTATAACAGAAAGATAGAGCAGGTGAGCTATTTCCTTGAATGCTTAGCTCACAACCACTCGAGCATTGTTAGAACTTTGCTTTTGCTGATGGAGGAGATATCTTGCTGATCTATTGTGTCAACATCTGGTCTCTTTCCCACTTTATCAGCAAAATGTGACTATCATCATGAGTACGAAAAGAGCATTTCTCCTGCTGAAACGAGGGATTATTTCAAGCATTGTAAATTCTCCACAGATGGGTGTCTAAATTGCCCAACTTTCAAGCATGCAGGCTTATATAATTGTTAGGTTTGTCATCCATAGGCCTGGAATCAATCTGAAACTACAAACTGCAGTATTTAATTAACTGTCACCGACTGGCCAAATTTGTTTCTGAGAACACTAATAACTTTTCCTATTTCGTTAACGGTTTTTTGCTGATCACGTCTTCTGAAAATTGTTACTAAATCAATCCCCATTCACTCGTTTGCATAAACGCAGCCAAGAAATGAGCCAAAATTACAGAAGCCGTACAATCTCTATGCCGTGCAGAAAATACTACACTCTTTTAAAATCCTGAAAGAAGACATTTCACCTTATTCGAAGAGGTAAGTGGCTGCTGGAATTCAAAAACCCTGACATCGTGATCTAAAATGGAAGGCAAGATGATCTTTGGCACAAATGGACATGATTTGTCAGTTGCTGCCTTCGTTAGGCATAACAAGAAGGTACCGTGAATCTTAAGGCCACTGGAAGGTTTTTGATTGCCCCATGCTTGAGCAAATCCAAAAGCCAAACAGTGCCTAACATTCCTGAAAAAGCTGAAGAAAGAGATGTAACAATCAGCAAAATTTGTAAGTATAAGAAGAGATTGAAATTCAGCTGAACCAGACTGCCTTCTAAATTTTTACCATGACTTATTAAAATTTTTCCTACTTAAAAAAGTACCGCTTTGCACTGATCAATCAGGAAACTATATATTCTGAAGTCTTTTCCTTTGGTTAAGTCCAGCATTTTTATATATACAATAATCTTATTAAAAAGTCAACATCTGTCTGCCTGTAAAGGCGCCAACAAATTATGCTGAAAAGGTCAGGCTGCAACAAAGTCTTTTTTCACTACACTTCTCTTAAATAAACAGCTGAGAAAATGACTCAAAATTATTGCCTTTTCTATTATATATACTGGAGCGAAGAGATTTCAACTGTTGTCCAGCGCATACACAATTAAACTACTATTAGGTAATGATTTTAGTTTCCACTGGGAGACAGATAATCCCAGTTACATCTGAATTTTTGCAAACAGAACACAAATTCTATCAAGTTTTATTGATTGCCTTAAAATAATCTCTTCCAGAATGAAGAATTCAAATTTTTGAATCTACTCGTCTGTTTGTATACTTTAAGAGGGAAATAAAAGTGAGCTAAGCTGAAGGGAAGCCCTCCAATTTTGCAGCTTTAATGAATGGCATCTTCTTCAACCACATCTCTCCCCCTTTGCTGTCAAAAAAAGCAGTCTAGCCTGCGACGTTTTACCTTCGATGACACTGTGGTCTCTTCTTCTTCCCACTACTAAATTCAATCAACAATGTCATCTTAACTCTGTATTCTTTCCACAGCTGTCTCTGCCCTGCACTAATGTTTAATTCCAAAGTATATGCAAATTTAAGACACATCATAAAATGAGAGCATCATGAGATATGCTCCAAATGGTTGCATTCCAGCAATGGTGATTTTCTGAGATTTGAAGAGCAGAACAGAGGTTGGGAGTGGGGAGTTTGGAAACTGATAAATTGCTGACAAGGCTGTCGTGTATACAATACATTTTTGATGGGAATTTCCTGTTTTCGAAAATATTGTTTAGAATTGCCAAAGTAACTGTTTACTTCTAGAAGAGTTCAAGCTCACCAAAAGGGCATAATAAGTTTCAGCAGGCAGTCTGCTGGCATCTTCTGTTGCTTCCTAAAGAAATGCATGTCCTTCCATGGAGCTGGGTTTCCCACACGGAGACCCGATTGCAGAATCAGGTCACAGTTTTGAAAGATTTTGTGTCTTTTTTTCTTTTTCTTTAAACTGGAAACAAACACTCTTAATTTGAGGTTCACAAACTGCCCTGGAAATAGATTCCATTCTATTTAGATCAGCGTTTCTCAACTTTAAGATCTGTGGATGTCAACTTCCAGAATTCCCTAGCCAGCATGGGAGTTGAAATCCATACACCTCAACATTGCCAAGGCTGGAAAACGCTGATTTACGGTAGGTCAATAACTGCACAGAAAGCTAAAGCCTAGATTTGTCCCCCATCCCGTATACTATATATTAAAACATTCTTCAGTTAGAGGTCAGCTCTGGTGGTCCTTGGACACGAGCAGCAAGGGAGAGTGATTTTGCACTCCCTTCTTGTGGGAGGTGTTTGTGCCTGCCACTCTACTCTACAGCCAGGGAGTGGTTCGTCAGCCAAAGCTGAGCTTCCAAGCCCAGACAAAGTGGATGCTAAGACAACATGTTGCTTACGAAATCTCCTGCTTCATACCCAACAAAATAGGGTACCTGAATGAAATTAAGACACGAGGGATGGCACACACCTGGGGTCTAAGCTGCTCGATTTCAGAAGGGGCTCTGGACGCCACACCTATAACCTTTGACCTCTCCAGGTAGCCCTAAGGCCTCAGGCTGTGAGTTTGATTTAAGGAGAAAGCAGAATCTTCTGGCTTCATGCTCTTCCACGTCCTCCAAAGCTTTCACTAAAAATTTGGAAAACGATAGGGCAAAATCGTAGATGCTAACGACAGAATTTTTACAACCCAGAAGCAAACCAAGCTATGTGCGATACGCTGAAGAACCGCTTCCTCTTCTGTGGCAAACACAGCGTGGCATTTTAAAGAGAAGACCAAAGATGGAAAGGGGCTTCCACACTGGGACTGGGCCAAAGGTTGCAAAGACAATTTACTTACCTTCAGAATTCAGCGTAATCAGGGTGACGTTGTTCCCAATATTCTGATTTCCTAGCTGGCCGCTGTTTGAAACCGAGTCGCTGGCTTCAGAACCACTCTCTCCGTCTTCGTTGTGGCTATCATCATGCCCTGGGACTTTGACCACAATGGTGTTCTGCCTCCGCCCGGAAACAGCACTGAGGAGGAGGAGGAGGAGGAGGAAGGGGGAAGGGGGGGAGAAGGAGGAAGAAGATGTCACAGATTTGTGCAGGGGCCCACATATGGAATCTAGCCCAGACTGGCTGACTTTACAGGAGCCCTGGTGGCACCATGGTTAGAATACAGCATTGCAGACTAACTCTGCTCACTGCCAAGAGTTCGATCCTGACTGGCTCAAGGTTGTCTCAGTCTTCCCTCCTTCTGAAGTTGGTAAAATGAGGGCTCAGGTTGTTGGGAGCAAGAGGTTGACTCTGCAAACTGCTCTGAGGGAATTGCAAAGCACCGTGAAGCGGTATATAAGTCTAAGTGCCACTGCTATTACAACTTGCAGCACTCCTACCCCCCTGTAGTCCATAAAGACCATCAGGCACCAACTGGCCCAACCCAAGGGAAGGAGCAGCCAGGAGCTACCATGAGCAATGGGAACGCATCACCACGATGTCATCTAAGTATACCTCAGCTGACCCTGGGGGCCAAGCCAAACTCGAGCCAGCTTCCTGCATGGCTCCAAACACCCTTGGCCTGGAAAGAGTCTTAACTGAAACTCGGGAAAGCCACCGCATCGTTTGGCTAGCTGGAGCAAGGGTTAAGCTGCCCTCCATGCTGTTTCCAGTGCATGCAGACAGAAAGAGGGAAGAGGCTCGGCCATTACTAACTTGTTAAGGATATTTTCCAGGGAATCAGCTGCTCGGTTTAACGGCTCTTCCTGCCCCACCATCTTGGCTACAATCGAGTTCTGACGGTCGTTGTTGAGAATGACTGTGGTCTGAGGAACAACACTGCAAAGAGAGCAAACCGGGAGAGGGGGAGGGGAGAATAAACAAGGTTCAGAAAAGCTCTTTTGCCATCCATTAAGTCAGACCTGGCAGTTCAAGCCAGTTGCTCCGTGGAAAGTGTGACAAGCATGGATTTGTGGAGGTTTCCCTCTTTTTTGGTTTCAAGGCTGTTTGCGATGTATTAAATGCAAAAGCTCGTAATCCATCATATTCTGAACTCTGTTCCATTTCTGGAACTCGTAATTCTTTCAAGGAGCTGACTACTTCAGTAGAATTATGTAATGTCCTCTGACCCCTGGCAGAAGTATCCCATCTTTTTTTTTTTTTAGCCAGTTCAAGCTATATATGGGGAGAGAGAAAATTTAGTCTCCTGAAATCGAAGAGTGATTCAACTTCCTCTGTTGAAAATAGATGGCCTCTTTTTCCATTCGGTGAAGGGGCTCCACTGTGGGAATAAATGAAAATGTTTTCACTGTGGCCTGTTGGGCAATCGGGAGTGACCTATTTCATAGACTGCTCTAAGCCATGCATCCTGGTTCGTGGCTACGTCCATTGATCACTCTAAGCCAAGGTCAAAGAGAGCCCAATACAGTTTAGAAGACTCCGACCACTGCTAAGCCAAGACACGTGTGGTTTTAGTTTTAGCAAATACTCGTCAAAGGACACTCAGGCAAGCAAACCCGGCTGCAAATGATACTCCTGCAAGAATAGGTTTCTGCCTTCCTCCAAAAGGAGGGTCAGGTTTCATTGCACATCTGGCTAAGCAGATAGAAAAACCCCTCGTTTTAAATTCTTTATGCCCAAAGGCTATTTAAGGACACGCTGACCAGCCTTATCTGCTCCACTTCATCAGCCTCCCCAGTTCCACTGGTAGGGCTTCACATGAGCATCTGCAACCCTCATCTTGCCACTTCTTGGGATGCCCCAGGGTTTATCAACCCCACCCCTTCATTAGGCAGAATGCCTGGCTCACTGTCGCTTTAAAGAAGCCCCTGAAGAATCCACTGTAACAAGAGGGGTTCCCGCAACACAATTAATGGAGAACTCAGGCTTTACTTCATTCTGTAGTTTCCTTTGAAAAGAAAAAATAAATACATAAATGAAGATTGACATAAAATGGGGAACTCTTCCTCCTCCTCCTCCTAATTCTTTTCTCTGGACCATCTGATTGTGAGCCTCCTGGCATTTAAACAATTTAATGAAGAGGGAAGAGCTGTCCTTGATGCCCACCATTCATAATTACTTAAGAAACTCAAGAGGGTCTGGACCCCTGACACGACAGAGGACACGGGCTTTCCCTGCGCTGTTTCTTTCCCCGACCCCTGGTTGGGCTGCTGCTTTCTCAGGCGACGCCGTCGTATGCCACAATTCCCTTCTTCCACTCAGAAACTGCTCCAAGGGACTGGAGCTACGTGCAGGATGCATTTCCTTAGAGCTCCATGTGTACGAGCAGAAGTGCCAAGATTCAGGCGACTATGGAAGCTCTATGGATGGATGAGCTTCTCAATGCAGCCATTGATAGACAGGGCACGTGCTGGATCCATTAACAGCTCCAAGGGGAAATGATTTCACTCGATATTAATACCTGAAGCTCAAGGGGGAGTTGCAGGAGAAGAGATTAAGCAGCAGCTAGGAGGGGGGAAATGTGTGTGTGTGTGTGTGTGTGTAAATGTGTATCTGCGTGCAACTGGCATGTACCAGTTTTGTTGTGTGAGTGTGGATAAGAAGAAGAGCAGGTCAGGATAAAGGATCCAGATTATTTCATCTGCAAAATAGCAATGATGACTCTTGATTGTGAGATGCCTATAACATGGACTTGAGCTGCTTCTCAGGAATAAATGTTAAGGACAGCATAATAGGGTTGTTGTTTTTGTTTGGTTTCCTCAGAGCTAGAATTCCAGGAGGTTCATCCCAAACAAATCATGCTTAAAAACTTGAGGGGGGGAGTAACAGAATCCCGAGGTTAATGTTGTAGGTCCAAGCATAGTTAAAGGATAAATAGCAAAATCCAGAAATCAAGAGAGGGACGAGCCCCAGGCCTTCTAAAGCAAAATTTATCAGGGAGTTTCAGACAGCAGGAGCTCTGTGAATCATTTCACCTGAGGTCCTTGACAAAAAGTCCTATTGTCCAAAGGACATCAAACTACCTTGACCCTTGGAAGGTCAATACTCCCTTAGCTTCTGCATGCACAAGTAGCCATTAGCCCTGGCCTCTCCTGCTTTCTTTCTGCCAGTCTTCAACGCCAGGCAGGATAAGAGCTCAGATTAGATAAATCATCTGCAATATAGGATGACTGAGGAGGACCCGACCCAAGAAAGCAACTCAAGTTCACGGGTCTCTTTGCAAACCGTATTATTGATTGATTGATTGATTTTATTTATATTATATTATGAAGAAAGCACCTCAGCCTCTATTTCGGTATAAGAAACAACATTTGAATGTTCTCAAATATTCAAAGGATATTTGAATGTTTCCTACAAGCAGGTGTTAAAACCTTAAAATCTGTTTGCTAAACAGAAGGATGCAAATCGTTAAGCGGGTTAAAGAGAATTAGTATCAGGCCTGCCTCTCTCGTCAGAAGGAGAAAATCTTGATGCTTTCTCTTCAATGGAAACAGGCCTGAGAAGAGAGAGAGTGTGGGATCTTCTTAACACCGAATTTCGGGTTTTTTAAAACCCACCAACTATTGGAAGTTCACTCTGAGCTAGTGAGGCTCAGCCAACCCACGTTATCTGTGACCCAGAGTAAAAAGGTGAGCACACTCAAGGCAAGAGATATTTTTCATTCTTCTGCTGAAAAATACAGAAACTTCTATTGATAGTCATCGCACATACTTTTCGAATTAGTTATATTCCCATGTTTAAGCATGGGGAAGAATTCAAAATAAATCAGCATTTTTAAAACGATTATTTTAATAAAATGATTATTTTAAGCCCTGAGCAAAGTTATTAATTTCTTAGGGCTTTGGGGATTCCAGTATATACATATATATATTTAGGTGTTCATATCTTGGCCTCTCTTTTATTGGGCAGAAAAACCATGTTTATTTTTCACCCATAGATTCTTTCCAGAGGTGATTTTAGCTCATATCCATCACCACCAGCTTCCCGTTTTTCTTGGCCAATGACCTGTCACTCAACCAGGGGGTGGCCCATAAAGAGAGGAGGATTTCTGCCCCCCTCTCAAATGAACTGCTCTCCTCTTCCTTGAAGTCCTAGGGAGGGGAAGGACAGGAAGAACCAAACAGACATCTATTCAGAAGAAATCAGCTGACATCTCACCTGCTCCAAGGTAAATGTTCATAAACACTAGGCAGATGAATGTTATGGAAAAGCACAATATGGAAAAATGGAGACAGGAATGCTGACTCTACCACGGTCTCGGATCAATGGATTATTTATAGAAATACTCCACCCGGGGGAAAGAGGCAAAGGAGGGGCAGCATCTGGTTTCTAATGAACTTTTGTTCCACTTGTGTAAATATAATCTTACGTGACTTTGCATGAAGAATGTTAACAGATGCCTTTTGTTGAAGATGATGGACAATTCTAGCTATGTCTGAAAAGACTGTTTAGATGTATGTAAATAATTTATACATTTGCCTTCCAGCACAGCACAGTGTTGGGGACGGAGAGAGGAAAGCAATGACTGGCACAATTTTTGGTTCTGATAACCAGAGAATTAATATACTTTTCTAATAAGCTGGCAGAGGAGACAATTTCCCTATACTGTAAGGATCACCATAAACCTGCAGGCCTCCAAAAAAGTGATTTGATCAAGAAGATTGCTACTTAGGTTTCCTTGCGCTCTCTCTCTCTCTCTCTCTCTCTCTCCATCCATCTATCCATCCATCCATCCATCCAGCAGCTAGCTGTCAAGCTATCCGTCGTTCCATCCATCTTACAGAGGCAAAGGAAAATAGATAAATGTGCCCACTATTTAAAACAAAATCATAAAACAGAGGGGAGAATGGTTGCATGGTAAAACATCACAAAGCAGTATTGGTTTGGTTTAGTTCACCTCTCCAGACATACCTGGTGTACATAAGTAAAAAAAAAATGTCTTCCACTAAAATCTATTTTACTGCAATTCTTAATTCCACACTTAGACATCTCTCTTTGGCATTTAAAAGGCGTTAAAATGATGATTTTTTTTTTCAAAGGAGATCAAACGAAATCAACCATCCCTACCAGTAGCATTCTTGGACTTAAATAATTTACAAAGTTGTGGTTAATTTGCAAAACAGGCAAGACATTGGTATTTATTGAAAGAGCAAAAATATGCTAAGTATGCTTTTAAAAACATAGCCAACTATGTTGCAAAAATTAACAGATTTGGGGTATATATACATCCTCCACTCTAGTTGTACAAAGAATCTTTGTTAAGGGGTGATTTACCAGTTTCAAGCCTAACTTTACCAGCCAGTATGGAAAACCAATTTCAATATTATTATTATTGTTGTTGTTGTTGTTATTATTATGTATTATTATTATTATTATTATTTAGATTTTTATACTGCCCCATCTCCCGAAGGACTCCCGAATACAATCTGGCACGGTGTATTCTTGTTCGGAAGAGGCCACTGAACACAGACGGATACCCACTGTAGCCATTCATGAAAAAAAGGACCCATTCAACTGCAGAAGTGTTGGCTGTGTATAGTTTTCTTCAGCCCAGTATAAGAATGGATTTGTGCTGCCTTCAACAATGTGAATTAAATTACTTGCCTTAATTAATTCAACCGATGCTACTCAGGTTCACCTCTGGTCTCATTTCCCAACTTAAGGGGAGCCAGGAGAAGAGGTGGTGTTTTGCATTTTCACATTTTTGCTAATTGTCCTTCCCCGTTCAGTCACCCCACCTCGATTTCGTACTTCCCCACCCACCAATCCCTGCCCTCCGCAACTATTCCAACCACACGGAAGGTTCCTCATTCCTCAGTAATAAGATCATTGGAAGAATGGCAGGCCTGAAGGTCAGCTTACAAAACCTTCCTATGCACTCTTATCATTTCAAGGAGAGCTTTGGGGACTCCAAAATGGGACGGGGTTCAAATCCTTCACAACACACAAGTGTTGGCTGGCAAGTAATTGCATCCTCTCCTGCGCCATTCTGAAATTGAGCCCAGCTTCTCTCATGTCGCTGGCTCATCATGGTCAAATGAGGGAAAGAGGAGTCCGGGGAGATTCTTTGCAATTAGCAAACACGAAGCCCTTCAATTAACATTTGTCTAAAGCCAGAGGAGAGATCAGCAATGAAACACATGGACATTTGGCTGATTGGCCTGTTCCAAAACAATTCTTCGTTGGGAATGATGCCCAACCACCTTTGGCATGTTGAGTTCAACTTAATGCCTTAATCTCTCCCAAATGAACTCAGTGGAATCCAGGACTCAGTCGACTTTTTAATACTAAATTTCTTTAAAACACACATGCCTTTTATACTACAGGCAGGGGTCTTCTTCAGCCAAACATTTGGAATAAAGGACAGATGTTGTGTATTCCAGATCATCTGGAAAACCGCATTAGCAATCATATTTATTTAGCATCGGCAATGCCTCATTGACAACTGCATACACACTCACCCCTCCGCCTCAATTCTTTCCAGGTAGAGTTTACCTAGACTGTAGCCTTTGTTTCTTTAGAACACCACCCTCTGTTGTGAGTACTTTACAAGAAAGATAGTGCCCCAGAGCTGGGATTTTCAACCTGGTTTCCATAGCTTGCGCAATCCTTTCAGTTCTCAGCATCAAAGACTCAGCTTTATATATAATACTTTTCTGCCCCCTTCTGTCCACTGTAAACCAAACATGGGAATTTAACAGCAGAGTTTCAGTTATTTCTTAGGATCTCCAGAGCTGTAGTAGGGGACTGAAATGAACAAGTTTCAAGAATACTATCTAGTAGAATCTCTTCTCATTCCAGACCTAATAACCAGAATGGCTGAAGGCAAGGAGCTTAATCTTCAGGGAAAGATGCCCCAAATGAGAAAAACGGGTTTACTCATAAGAATGTCTGTAGAGATTCTCAATCATCCAGGTCGTGGACTTTGTTTTCCCTTGAAGACATTTCACTTCTTGGATGAGAAGCTAAATATCTCAAGGAAAAACAAAGGAAGTCCACTTGCCCTTTGAAAAAACACCTTTGGGGTGCTCATACGAACATTTTAAACTTCAAAAAGGATGATTGAATGACTGTAGGCCTGCTAGTGAGCATTGCACAGAATTGCCAGTGAGAAAGGATTGAATAAATGAACAAAAGAGAGAGAGAGAGAGAGAGAAAAGTATATGTTTAGGGTTATGGTATCACAACCTTTTTGACTCATGGAAAGTAGATTCTGAATGACTTGAATGGAATGGAATCCATTCTATCGACCAAAACATTGTCTTGTTTCTTGCTTCCGAGCCCCAAAAGCATCCCAGCTGGCATGCCAGGAACCGTCTGCAGAATATCTTTCCTTAATCAAAACCCAACACACCCAATCTACAAACAATCAGAACAAGTTAATGCTTCGTATCACCCAGCTACACCTAGAAAACCCACGTGGACTATGCTGCAAAGAGCAGGTTGCCACTGCAGCATCTTTGATGGGTGACTGTCTAAGTAAGCATTGAATAGATAAAGTCTGTAAGTGACTCTCAGGGACACTCAGCTGAACACACATAAATTATTAACGTCTTTTCATGGCAGCTGATGGAACAAGCTTGCCTTACGGGCAGATAAAATCTGAGCAGGAAAGGAACTGCCAAACAATTCTCTTAGTCAAACAGTCAAGTCTACCCTTCTGATGGGCACACAGAGATATTTTTAGACTCCGTGTCACATTTTAAAATAGAGAATGCTTCCGTGTGGCATGAGAACCCGATGCAAAATCAAGCTTCAGAAATTGGTATTGTGGGAAGTGGATTTCAATACCTGGGAAACTGCAGGAAACCGCACTTCCCATCAATCTATGTTCCACCAGGCTACAATATTCTTGTAGGTCAACTAATGAAACTTAAGAGTCCCTGATAGCTCTGCTGGTCTTGTTTACAGAAATTCTGAAGTTCAATGGTTTGAACAACAAGGACCTTTTATTAGGGAAACTCCAGCTCGTAAGAAAGGAAAATAAGTCTTTCTCTTCCTAATACATTCCTCCCTTCTTACTCTCTCATTTTATAAAGGACAGAGGAGATATTACAAATCAGGTTGGGTGTCAACTTTAGCATAGAAATCTGAACTTCTGGTTTGTTTGTTTTTTTGTTTTTGTTTTTTTTTGCCAAAATAGAGAAGATCCCAACCGTTAGTCCTCTTCCTAATATGAAAAATGTGAAAGTTAATCCAAGGAACCAACATTTTTTTCCTTGCTTGACATCCACTTACAGATTATCAGCAAGCTGCAATGCCCAGAAAAAAAATCAGTCAGAAGAGATGAGCAAGTGATGCATCCAAGGAGCATCCATCTGCCTAGGGACGCCGTTGGTGGGCCACTTTGGTGAAAGATTGTTTAGGAAACACAGGCAGAGAAGACTGACTTCACCATTCTTGCACCGGGGCCCAAAAAGCTGGACCAGAATTCCCAGATCGTTAGTCTGGATGCCACAATACATTTTCTAACCCACTGTGATGGCTCCATCTCATGTCAAGCT
>JANHFJ010002029.1:73746-84664 GCA_032468195.1 Cerberus rynchops
CACACACACACACACACTACAACAACAATAACCAAAGCGATGGTACAAGAGTAGTGGCATCACATCTCAACTTCTAAATTGCAAGGATTCCAAAAGTATCTAGTTCTCTTTATCTAAAGCCCTAGAATTATAACTTCATCACCTAACAACAAGTGTTATTTTACATAAGCTTAATTATATTCTTTAGCTGAAGGATGAAGGACTGGATGGGAAATCTTAAAAACAAGATTCCAACTGAAATGCTAATGCTAAGCATGTTGGGAAATACAAATGTCTGCTCTTCAGCATATTCTGAAGCTCTTGTGTATATTTTATATTGTCCTTTCAAGTAGCATATCAAATTTAAATGGAGGAAAATGATATTTCAAAATTTTCTGATTTCTGTATCTATGTATACTAAGCAAACCTGATTAACACACAATGCCTTTTATAGCTGGCTTTTGCTGATATTGAACAAGTCTAAGCTACCAGAAAATCCTGAGATAGATGAATGGATGGATGCATGGATGGAAGGATGGATTATATATAAGAGTCAGTGTCAACTCTTGTAATCACATAAATAAACCTTCTTCAGAAGGCTTTGTCCCAGTGGTGGAATTCAATTTTTTTTACTACCGGTACTGTGGGCGTGTCTTGGTGGGTGTGGCTAAGGAGTCATGTGATGGGTGGGCAGTTTCTGTAAGCAGGGCAATAAAGAAACAACACCAGAATGTTTCTTCCCTGCCTTCCTTACAGGATTAATCCTGTAAAGTGGAAAAAAACAAAAGGAGCTTTCTTCTAACAACCGGTTCTCCGAACTGCTTAGAAAATTTACTACCGGTTCTAGCAAAGCTGCTAGAATCTGCTGAATTTCACCTCTGTTTTGTCCCCAGTCTAGTCCTTCAGTTCTTCCAAAAGTGCACTCATCACCATTGTAATTGAGTCCATCCACCTTGCTGCTGGTTTGTCATCTTCTTCTCTTTCTTTCTACCTTTTCCAGTATCAAATTCTTCTCTCGAGAGCTAGAGCTTCACATATTGTCTCTGAAATAGAACAATCTGAGTCTTGAATGAGAATTCTGGGTTGATTTGTTCAAAATTTCTTTTTTCTGTTTTCCTGGCTATCCTTGGTATTGTCAAGACCCTTCTCCAGCATGAAAGTTCAGAAAGATCAACACAGCTTTTATCCTGCTTCGTCAGAGACTAACTTTCACTTCCACAGAGCATCACAGGGAAAAAACATTGTCTGCATGATTCTGATCTTTGTAGCAGCTGAATATCTTTTCCAAGACCTGCATTGCTAACTTACAAAGTACTATTCTGCCGCACATTTCTTAAAGAAATCCCAAGACTTTCGGCTAAATGGGGACTTAAAAAGAACATTTGTATGTAGTCACCAGGAGCTGAGCTCAGCTTGAAGGAATTTTTAGTGACCAATGGTTTAGCTATTTAGCTAAATTATATGACATGGTGTGACAGTTTAAGTATACTCTGAATTATTTTGTCCTTACTATTGCTTTCTTCTTTTCCTCACCAACTCATACCTTAAAAAATAAGGAACTGTTGAACTTCAGAATTTGCTTTCAAAAAATAACCCTTATGGTGGCATTTTAATAGCTATTATGTTTCCTGTTATTCTGTGTTTATATTATATTTATATTTTGAATTCTCTGTAAGAGCTCAACGTCATATATTTGATTTCCCCTGTTATCTTCACCAAAACAAAATGACTCTGAAAAAGAACAGGCCAAAATATTATGACTACAGGTAATGAATTTCCTGTCTGAATAGGAGTTTGATTCTGAGTTGGTACAATTCTAGTCCAATGTTCTGTCTGCTACGAACTCTCAAATACTAAATATGCTTTAAATTGTGAAATTGTTACCAAGTGCCACTAGAAAATGTCTACGCATCTTAATGCCCCTGAGATGTCTTATTCTTCATATCAGAATTCCTATTTCTACTGCAGCTGGCAAAGCTTTCCTGAAGGCCTCTGTAGCCAATAACAGAGCTCCAGATTGATCCAGAGCTCTGTTATTGGCTGCAGAGACCTTTAGGAAAGCTAAAGACCTTTCCTAAAGTCTTCTGTAGCTGATAACAGAGCTCTGGATGGATCTGGAGCAGGGGTGAAATGCAGCCAAATTGCTCCACATTGCCCGAACTGGTAGCGACAATTTGAAATTGGCCCCTCCCACTTATCCTTGCCCTTTCCTTCCACTTTGGGTTTTTTTCCTTACCTTAATCAGCTGTTTGGTGCATCTCCGGAGTCTTCCTAATGATCCCAGCTGCCTCTGGTGCCTGTAAATGAGCTTTAAAGAGCCGCTTAATGCCCCTGAGATGTTTTAGTCTTTAAATCCAATTAACCACAAGTATCCTGGACATTGGCAAGAGATTCCATTAGATATATCTGGCCTAATACCTAAGGGGTCTTAAATTTTAAACTGTTGGATTTTAATTTTTAAATTTTAAATTTTTTAATCCTTGGTATTCCAATTTTATTCGGCCAATTTATTTAATTCATTTTAATTAGTATTTTAACTTTTGTTAATCTGTTTTTAGAAGGCTGTACACTACCCCGAATCCTTCGGGAGAGGGGCGGTATAGAAATCTTGCTACAAATAAATCTTGCTATAAATATAAATATATTCCAAATATGCAGAACTTGCCAGATTGCTTAACCCTCTTCAATAAAGGTGAATATTTGAAACTCAGTGTTGAGATGAGGGGGTCTTTGGTGCTCTCTGAGCTTTGTCGTTTTCTTGCAGGTATTTCATTCCCCAAACTAGGTAACATCATCAGAGCTAGCAGTGCTGTTACTTAATTTGAGTAATGAAAAGGAAAATGACCCTCTTCAAAAATACAATCTCTAGAACAGGTGGTGGTAAACCTGTAGTATGACACCATGATTGAAATGCAAAAGATAGATACAGAGCAAGTAGATTTCTGGATTGGATGGTATACAAACCATTGTAATAAATACAAAATCAATTTAATAAACTAGTTATACTCTAAGACTAGGTTCGCACACTAGGTTAAGTGTTTGTTTAACCACCTGGCGTGTGTGGCAAATGTTCATATGGCAAACAGTAAGGGAATTTACTGAGGTAAAACACGCTTCATCAGAAGAACTGGAAAAAGACATTAACAACATTTTGTAAAATTATGCATTCTCATCTTTGGGTAGGAAGGTTTCAAAGCATTTTTCATTCTACTTTTTAAAAATCTGAATCACAAGAAGAGTTCTTGTACTGTATATGGGTAAGAATTCCTCAGCTGGATATATTGAAGGTACCATGGTGGTTGTTATACCTTATCACCTTTTTTTCCTTTTTTTACTGGGGGACCAATGAGGTCTGCCTCTTAGATTTAAACTAGTTTCCCTATCAATGTGTAACATAAAGATTTACTAGCTCCATGGGCTTTCATTCACACAAACCTTAAACTTTAATATGTTGAGTAAAGCCATTCTCTTTTCTTATGTGTAATTTGAACACAGATGCAGTTTGAAGGGGAAATAGCCACAAATTATATGAAAATAATTTGGTACTTGTGGATTTTGAATATAATTGTTATAATTACTATTATATAATTGTTATAATCACTATGAATCTTATCACAATAAAGTGAGTCACTCCTTTCATTATTATATTCAGTGTAGTAACTCAGGAAGAAAAAACTGGGAGTCACAGGGTTCTAATCAATAGTTCTTTGCTCTGCAATATACTAGGAATAAATCCAATTAAGTATAGGAGACTTTTTAAATTTAATTATGCATAGAATTGCAGACATACTTTCTTGGCAGTAATCGTATGCACATATGGAATCTAGAATTACTTTAACCTGGGAAAACTATTCATTAAACTATTGGAGAAAAGAATGAGTTAGCATTTAAATGTGTGAGGTATTCTTTAATTCCTTTTTTCCTTCCAGTTAGAATCTGGGTCATGGTCTGATCCAAAGCAGGGTAGAAATCAGTTATTTCCAGCTACCTTCTGATAACCACGTGATTTATTTAGCTAGCTATATAAAGAAGGCCAATTCGATTTTCCTAAGGCAAAGTGCACCTCTTTTGAGATTTTCTAATTGAATATTTTTGATTCAATACCTGCTGGTATGCAGCCCTTCTGGATAGCATAAGCTGTCTTGCCTTTTATTTAACTGTCCACTCTGCAAAAATCTGAAGATTCCCATCTCCAGTTCAGCTCCATTCATTTTTGTTCCAAAGGTCTGTTGAGCCATTAGACACACCTCTGCATTTTGAACCTCTTTTCTTTTGTGTGGCATTTGGGTGATGCCATTAAATATATTTCTGAAACTTTTGTGCAGATATTTTCATCTAGTCTTTCCTCTCAATAAAATCCAAAACTAAGTTTACTTTTAAAAGTAAATTAGTGGGAAAAAATAAATAAATCTAATTTTTATTTCAAGTAAGTCGTCTGGATTCCCAGAAGGGAGGGGCTGCATTCCAGATGGCAAAGAGGAAGCTTAAATAATTTGGTCAGGAGAAAGAGAATTAAGCAGGATCCTTCCTAGCAATTCTCAGAGTACTGTATATCTACAGTGATGCAAATAGTTGCTTTAGTTTGGCAAGATTCTGTCTATAGGTGAGGAAAATTAAAGGAAACTGGTCAGAAGTATTTCCATTTGTTTTTCTTGGTTCTTGTGACCTGACAAAATCTGACATTCTTGGGGGAAAAACCCACCAGCTATGAATTCAGTGGCGTAAAAATAGATGTTACTGAATTGATTTGATGATTGCATCAGATTTTGAATATGAACAAAACTCACTTTTCTGGATTGAATCAACAATCCAAGTCAGATAAATTATATGAGGCTGAATCAGTTATTCAGTTTGGAAATCCAAATGGTACAGAAGATAACATGTCCAAATTGATTTCATTTCCCAGTTGAATCAATTATCAGATTCACTTCAATTATAAATTGAGATGTGTTGAACTGCAGTTCACCTCATTCCCAGTTAACATGGCTGGCGATATGTCTGTGGAAGGTATGGACATTAGTGCAACTGGGTACCATAGTGTTAGAGAAAGTCTTTTTCTCATGTTTCTTCTCTTGAAGAAATTCAGTTTGTTAATTTTGCTGTTAACTTTGTTGGCCATCACGATCATCTTACAGATACAGATTAACACAGTTGGAAGATACCTTGTAGGTCATCTAGTCCAACCCCCAACCCCCACCCAAGCAGACCCTGTACCATTTCTGACAGATAGCAGTTCAGTCTTTTCTCAAAAGCCTCCAGTGATGAAGCTCCCACAAAACTTCTGAAGGCAACTTCTGTTTCATGGGTTGATTGCTCTCACTGTTAGGAAGTTTCTCCTTAATTGCTTCTTTCCTTGATTTGCACATAGAAGTGCATAGAATCACAGTTGGATCTTCATCAATTCTGGTCATTGTCATTGTGTTTTTAAAGAACTGATGATTCTACCTGAGTTCCAACCTGGATAAAGGCTTAGAAGGGATTCTGAAAGAAATAAGAAAACTTTTAGTTAAGGCAAGGAACACTTTGTTAAGATTATCAAGGAAGGATTCCACAATAAATGGTGGAAACAAAAGTGGAGGCCCTTGCACTTTTATAAGTACAGGGGCCAAATATAAGTACTTCTCAGATATAAGTACTTCTCAGAGAAATATAAGTACTTCTTAGAGAAATATAAGTACTTCTCAGAGAAAGCAAACAATTTCAGTAAGGCTAGGGTGGTCTCTGCAGGAGAGATTACCACCACTTGAATAACATAGCTTGAAGCTAAAGTCTTAGGTATTAAGCAGAAGTTGATTAAAAGGTTACCATGAGATTTCGGTATCCACATAAGAGTTGATCATGATCTGCATTTCTCAGGATTCTCTTCCTTCTGCTTCCCTGTATTTTTATGTTGCTGTGATAGAAGAATAACATTCAGCTAAACAGCTTACAAACTGATTTTTCCCAGGAGACAGGAAAGATGAACACAAGTTTTCTTTGCAGAAAGTCTCAGATTTAATTCCCGTCAGCCACACTCAACATGTATTTGCTTTTTAAGGGTTATGTTTTAAGCCTATATATCAGTGATGGCAAACCTACTGAGTGCCCATCTGTGCACGCGCATGCCCAAGTTGCAAGGCACATGCTGCACGCATGCGCGTTGGGAGAGCCGCAGCTGACTGGCAAGAGGCAAGGCATCCCAATGCCAGCAGCTCTGCAAGAGGCAAGATCTTTTTCTTCCGTGAGCTCCTATTTCATCATTTGCAGGGAAATTTCTGTTTCCCTGCAAATGACAGCAAGAAACGCCACAGAGAAACATGGTGAAGCTGAGCTGGGATGATGGAACGCATGCCCACAGAGAGGGCTCTGCATGCCACCTCTGGCATGCATGCCCTCGGTTCACCACCACTGCTATATATTAACCCTTTTAAATTAATTTGTTGCCTAAGTCAAATGAAAAGTTTGCCCCTATGGTGAGCTTCCATTCATATTCACAAACTGCCCATATTGGGAACTAATCTCTTTTTGACATCTATTTTTGTTGTGTTTGAGATCCATACAATAGACAGGCTAAAGAATTATGAACAGCTCTTTTTATTCAATATGCAGCTCTTTCAATAGCATTCACTTTCTCCTTTTCCCAGTCTGTCCTCTGCTATCTTCTCACTCTGTTTAATGTCAGGGCAAGATAGACACAACTGGGTAGGGAAAAACAATAAATGTTCATTTCCACTTATAACTAAGGAATGCTATGTGCTTTTCAGGCAGAATTGGATGAACGTGCATTGTACATGTGTGTTTGCATCTGAGAGTTGTAGTTTGGGACCACAACAATCTTGTCTCTTTACATTCCATGCTTGAGAGAGACTATTTCTTAATCCTATTTTTCTCAAGCTTAAAGAAGATGGGATACATAGTGATAAAGCACACTCCAAAGAGGTTTTCCATGGATTGGATGTTTGGAAAAATTACCACATGGAATTCTGGGAATTGAAATTCATAGATCTTAAAGTTGGCAAGGTTGAGAAACACTGATTTAAAGCAACCCAGAGTGACTTAGACTGCTTTTGCACCAAGCATCTTATGCCAGGATTTTCAGTCCAAGGAGAAGCAAGGGATGGAGTAGATTAGTAATGAACAGTAGAATCACTCTTTCTGAAATAGATGCTCACTTAGAAGGAAGTCACATTGTGGTGGATAAGTAACAATGTTGGATTCCATCAAGAAATAAAAGTGGGGGCACTTCAAAGTCTTTGATTTCCTTGTCCATTTATGAAATATGAAAATTAAATAGTATTTTTGCCTTATTGTTCGCTGCTTTCTATGAGCTTTTATTCACACTGATAGAAAGATCTGCAGCATTCATTCTGTCAAAACCAGATTTAGCACGCAGCTGCCACTTGGCTAAGTCTAGGTGTTGAAATGGTATTCTTGAATGACTAATGGTATTGGCATTGTGTGTGTGTGCCTGTATCTGTGTGTATTTGTGTCTGCGTGTGTGTGTTTGTGTGTGTTTATTGAGGTACTAGAACCATGTTTTCAGTGGTGGAATTCACATTTTTTTACTACCGGTTCTGTGGGCATGGCTTGGTGGGCATGGCTGGGAGGGTCATGTGACTGGATGGGCATTTTCTGTAAGCAGGGCAGTAAAGATTAGGCTAGAAACAACACCAGAATGTTTTTTTTTCCTGCCTTCCTTACAGGATTAATCCGGTAAAGTGGAAAAAACAAAAGATTTCTTCTAACAACCAGTTCTCCGAACTGCTTAGAAAATTTACTAATGGTTCTAGCAAACCTGCTAGAACCTGCTGAATTTCACCTCTGCTTGTTTTTCAACCTTGATAATTTTAAGGTCTCTGGACTTCAACTGCCAGAATTTCTTCTTCAATTCTGAGAGGTGATGTCACGGATTTTAAAATTGTCAAGGCTGACAAACGCGTATGAGGACCCAGATTGTTGGGGGCAATATGCTGACTCTGTAAACCGCTTAGAAAGGATTGTAAAGCATTATGAAGCAGTATATAAATCTAAGTGCTATTGCTATTGCTATAGTAGAATCTGTTGATTGAGCCAAAAACCTAAATTCCAGAAGTCCTGTTGTCCTTGGACTCATTCATTTCAAAAGAAAACTTCTAACTGCCAGGACTTATAGTACTTTCTCTGTCTAGGACTTTTCCACTCTCATTCTCATTGGTTAGGTATATATTGATGTTATTCTGTATTCTGTAAGTCCTATACTGTGATGCATACAAGCTAATTGGAGTTTCAATTGCACCATTGTGACCTTGATTTCTTTTTCCATTATCTTGCCTCAGTGTAAATAAAGATAAGGAATCTCTGGGACACACTTTATTTTGTACTATGTATTTTAGTACATTGAGATTTAACCAAGGTGTAGAGATAAGCTACTTCACAGCAGTATACAGCCCCGAAAAGACCGCAAAACAGTGTGTGAAAAAATACAATATATGCAACATAGTTCAAACTGGCTGATAAAGTAAGATTTACAGAGCGGAGCTGAGAAATGGGTCAATTCATTAAAAACTGGAATTTGTTTCTAGGCTCTAACAGGTAGTGTCATCTGGAGCAAGTTTAATTTTGTGACTCTTGAGGAAATGGATAACGTCTTCCCAACTGGTGATCTTATTTCTTGGTGTGAGGGATGGTCCTTTCAGTCTTAACTTACTCCTAGTTCGTACTAACCTACTCTCCTAATCCTCCTGGAGGGGATGGTTGGGCTTCCTTGGAGGAAACCAAGTTATCAATATCATTTTTGGGGTTCATTTTGAAGACAGCATTAGTTTATTACTTAAATCTGTATGCCACCCACCTCCCTACCAAGTTACTGTGGGCATCTTACAATATCATAAGTAAGAAAAAAATTACAGGATTAAAGCATTAAACATTAACAGAATAAGAGAATAACAGAATTGGAAGGGATCTTCAAGATCTTCTAGTCCAACCCCCCCTTCAAGCAGGAAATCCTATCCCATTTCAGGCTATTCAGACTCTCTTCAAAAAGCCGTCAATTGTGGGTATTGGAGCACCCACAACTTCTGGAGGCAAGCTTTCCACTGGCTAATTAGAAAATCAAATGTTATCTGTTTTTTTTTGTTTATAAACAGATGTTATGTCAGGAAAATCACCAGATGTTAAGAGTTAAAACATTAAAATAGCTGCATTAATGAATGACCTGTGGCAGACTGAGATTAGGTGATGAATTCATCCTGATGTTTTTTGATCTCTCAGCCAGTTTCAATATTTTTGATCACAGCAGCCTTTTGCACCAGCTTCAGGGGTTGGAAATGGGAGGCGCCATTCTGTGGTAATTATTATCCTCCTTTCCCAGAGGCCACTTTTAATTGTGGATGACAGGAGGTGATGTTATACCCAGAATCCAATAGTGTGGAGTGCCACAGGCTTAAAACTCTTGTCTAACATTTTTTAGGCCCAGTAGTCTTCAACATCTTCATCAATGATTTGGATGAGGGGCTAGATGGGGAACTCATCAAATTTGCAGATGATACCAAGCTAGCAGGAATAGCCAACACTCCAGAAGATAAGATACAGAGGGATCTTGACAGACTTGAACATTGGGCACTATCTAACAAAATGAAATTCAATGGTGAAAAAAGTAAGGTTCTACATTTAGACAAGAAAAACAAAATGCACAGGTGCAGTATATGTAGTACCTTGCTCAACAGTAGTAACTGTGAGAGGGATCTTGGAGTCCTAGTGGACAATCACTTAAATATGGGCTAACAGTGTACTGCAATTGCCCAAAAGGGAAACACAGTTCTAAGCTGCATAAACAGAGGGATAGAATCAGAATCATGTGAAGTGTTAATACCCCTTGGTAAGGCCATACTTGGAATACTGCATCCAGTTTTGGTTGCCACGGTGTAAAAAAAGATGGTGAGACTCTAGAAAGAGTGCAGAGAAGAGCAACCAGGTTGATTAGGGGACTGGAGGCTAAAATATATAAAGAATGGTTGCTGGAACTGGGTATGACTAGTTTGATGAAAAGAAGGACTAGGGGCGACATGATAGCAGGGTTCCAATATCTCAG
Organism: Cerberus rynchops; assembly: GCA_032468195.1. Classification (NCBI taxonomy): domain Eukaryota; kingdom Metazoa; phylum Chordata; class Lepidosauria; order Squamata; family Homalopsidae; genus Cerberus; species Cerberus rynchops. The sequence goes on from JANHFJ010002029.1 coordinate 83,774, forward strand.
GTGCCGCCACAAAGAAGAGGGAGTCAAGCTATTCTCCAAAGCACTGAGAGCAATGAGTGGAAACTAATCAAGGAAAGAAGTAATTTAGAACTAAGGAGAAATTTCCTGATAGTTAGAACCATTAATCAGTAGAACAACTTGCCTCCAGAAGTTGTAAATGCTCCAACACTGGAGTTTTTTTAAAAAAAGATTGGATAACAATTTCTCTGAAGTGGTGTAGAATTTCCTGCCTAAGCAGGGGGTTGGACTAGAAGACCTCCAAGATCCCTTCCAACTCTGTTATTCAAATTAAAAGCTTGATTTGTTTTGTGGTGTTAGATGTTCCTGCATCTAAGATCTATTTTTAAAAAACTTTGGGTAAGTCATGAGTCTCGCTAAGACTGGACAAAACATTTTTTGTTGTTGTTTTATTAATCTCACCTTGCCGTTGCTTTGTGAACAAAATGCAGCTGTGCAATATCTTTCAAAAATTCATGAAACTGTTTTTTTTTTCAGTATGTGTGTGAACTGTGTGAAATAATTAGCTTGTACACATGGAGAAAGTATGAGTCATTTTTTTCCGAATTGCCACAACTGATTTTTCTATTTGTTTATTTGTATCTCACCTTTATTATTTTTTTATAAATAACTCAAGGCAACAAATATATCCAACACCCCTTCCTCCTCCTATTTTCCCTATGAAAACAACCCTGTGAGGTGAGTTGGGCTGAGAGAGTAACCGGCCCAAAGTCACCCAGCTGGCTTTCAGGGCTAAGGTGAAACCTGAACTCGTGGTTTCCTGTTTTCTAGCCTGGTACCCTAACCGCTAGACCAAACTGATAAAAGATAAAATTTCTGAAAGCAGAGATAATCACAGATCTCAGAAACAACATCCTGTTACTTAGAACTGTC